>JAOTRH010441242.1:0-32840 GCA_034768845.1 Heliamphora exappendiculata
GACGGAGGGGGGGTGGGGGGGGGGCGGTGGGGTAGGACGGTGGTGCGGGGGAGGAGGAGGTGGGGATGGTGGAGAGAGAGAGGTAGCGTGTGATGAACGAGCGGAAGCATCCTTGGGGTGCCGTCTTCTCTTTATGAAGCAATCAACGCATCACATATTTTGTGGCATTCCTTGAGGTCAGATTCTCTACTGAAAGAGGTTTTCCCGAACGTTCCACACATGCGGGGGAATCAGGAAAATTAGAGTAATTGGCTCCGGCTGCTTATTTGTTTATTATCTTGTAACTCAATAAATAACTTACGTTATTTGAATAATTAAATAAACAATTAAATTTATTTAAATAATTAAATAAATAAATAAATTCGTTTAAATAACTAAATAAATAAATAAATTTAAATAGTCAAATAAATAAATAAATAAACAAAACAAACCAAATAAAATAATTTAAATATTTTTTAATTTATTTATTAATAAATAAATAAACTAATAAATAAATAAGTAAGGGTAACCAAACCGGCCATTGTTTGCTACTTCCAAACTAAAAGTATTTTACAGTAGCGTTATTATCTAATATTAATTCATTTTTAGTAGTGTCTTGTTCAGTATACTTATTTATTTGTTTATTTTATTTTATTTTATTTTTAATAAAAATTTTATTATTTAGTTAAAATTATTATATTTTTTAACTCATTTCGTCAAAACAAGTCAAAAAAATATACTTTTTTATCAAAATACAAAAAATTATTTAAAAAACATAAAAATAAATCAATAAGTCAAATCTTATATTGTTTATTTTCGTCTTCAGTGAATTTTTTTTATTTTTTAATTAAAATTATTTAGTTTTAGGATTCATCATATCTAGACAATTTGAAAAAGTATAAAAATTTAATCAAAAGATGAAAAAAATTAATAAAAGATAAAAAATAATCAAAATTCTTAACATTTAGTTTAAACAGGACTAAAAACAACTCATTTAATGTATATTGTATGCTTTTATTTATCAAGAATATTACGTAAGTGATGTCATATAGTATTTTAAGAGCACTTAATAATTTGCTAAAAAATTATAAGTATTGAATAGCAAGAATTTTTGCAAATAAAAAACACCGATACATATAACACCACTGTTGTTATAAATATTTTACATTTGGAAATAGCAAATAAACAATGCTATATAATGCTTCCAAATTACCCTCCATGAGAGTTGTAGAGGTGATGAATTAGATTACAAAATATTTAATTTTTAATAATTATAATCTTATACTTTAAAAAAGATATGGTCTCGTTTGGCTAACTTTACTTATTTGCTTATTAGTTTATAAGTTAAAAAATAAATCACGTCATTTAGGTAACTAAATAAGTCAAAAATAAAAAAATAAAAAAATAAGCAAATAAGCTCGTTTGAGTAGTTAAATAAGCAAATAAGCTCGTTTGGGTAGCCAAATAAGCTCGTTTGGGTAGCCAAATAAGCAAATAAGCAAATAAACTGACTTATAAGCCAAATAAACTGAGTTTATAAACAAATAAACCACAAGCCACCCAAATAACCTTGCTTAAATAAAATTTAACTTATTTGTTAATAAATAAATAAATAAAATTTACCCAAACGGAGCCAATTGTTTTCTAAACACAGCCTAATAATAACCTAACCATCCCGACCAGAGTTGGGAATTTGGCTTCAATCCTCACTAGTTTTATAATCCGTGTTATGTACAGGTTTTGTTTAATTTTTTATTTAAAATTTTACAGAACAATATGAACAATTTATTACAACAGTTCACCAAAATAAATAGAGAAATGCAAAAAATATGAAAAAATGCAACAAGAGAACTATTTATCTATTTTCTTCGGGTAAATTAAAGTGATCTTAATGAGATTTAGTAAAACATCAATCACCACTCATGTAGTTTTTGAAATTTCATTAATCTCTCGTCTGATTTAGGTTTTGTATCAAATTAATCCAATCATTAAATTTTCGCTTAGCTGTGCCTTGTTTGGCATATTTTTTGAATAAATTTTCATGATCCAATCCGTTCATTATGTAGAAATCGTCAAGTTTGATTTATATATTAAAATTTAAATTCATCTGATACCTGTAGCTAAGTGATTAAATAACATTTATTTAACAATATTTTTTTAAATTATAATTTTTATTTATTTATTTATTAGGAGATTTTATTCAATCACTAAGTTATAGATATCGGATAAATTTAAATTTTTACATACCAAACCAACTCGACGAGTTCTACGTAATGAACGGATTAAATCATAAAAATTTATTCAAAAACACGCCAAACAAAGCACAATTGAGCAAAAATTTAATGGTTAAACTAATTTGATACAAAATCTAAATCAGATAAAAAGTTAATAATATTTTAAAAATTACATAAGTGATAGTTGATATTTTACTAAATCTGACGAGAGGTCATGTAATTTATCCATTTTCTTTTGTTCTATTTTCTTTTGTTGTTGTGACTTCCAAATATGTGAAAAGATTCCTATTGATTCTTACAATATCAGAGACCATGATTGGTAGCTGGAAAGCCATTAACGATGCTGAAGTCGTAGGAAATGTAGGTAGGGCGAAAAAGAAGTCAACTTTTATCGTTTCTAATGTCAATATCGCTATTAGGAGTACAAACGAATTGAATTGAGCCGGATCAAAAAGAGTTTTTACGAAATTAAATTTTTTTTGGTAAAATTTAAATTCGGTTCGAACTTGAATAACTGTTTAATAATTTGTTTGAGTTTGGCTCGTTTAAAATTAACATATTCAAACTCGACTCGAATAACCTAAACGAACACATTCAAAAAGCACGGAATAATTACTCTTCAAGTTGTGAACGCTACCATCATGAATGGTTGTGGAATAAATCAACTTCTCCTAATACAAGCAAATCAACTTGCATTTCATGCAGGCCTCGATCCAAAAATCTAATCTAGGGGTGGCAAAGAATATGCACCAATTAAGAAATAATAATTCTTTTTATTTATTTTTTATTAAGACAAATATAATTTATACACACATTTAATAATATTCAATCAACTAAATTTTCTAAATAAATATGTGAAAACATTTAATATAATTTATTCTTAATATGTGAAAAGATTTATATTAATCCTTATGAGATCATAGGCAATGCGTGATCGATGACTAGAAAGCCATTAACATTGCTAAAGTTGTAAGAAATGTAAATAGGAACAAGGAAGAAGTCAGTCTCTATTGTGTCCAACGTTCATACATCGCTATTAGGGGTGTAAACGAACAGAGTCGAGCGTAATTGAACTGAGCTTTCACAAACTTAAATTTGTTTTTATGTTGTTTAAGCTTGGTTCGAACTTGAATAATAGTTTAATAATTTATTTAAATTTAACTCGTTTAAAATTAATATATTTAAACTCGGCTCATATCACCTAAACAAGCAAGCTCGGAGAGCACCGAATAATTACTCAAGTTGTGAATGCTACAACTATGAATGGTTGCGGAATAAATCAACTTCTCCTAATACGAGCAAATCAACTTCCATTTCATGCAGGGTCAGATCCAAAAATTTAATCTAAGGGTGGCAAACAATATTCACTAGTTAAAAATAATAATAATAATAATAATTCTTTTATTTATTTATTAATTAAAATAAATATAATTTATTCATACGTTTTTAATAATATTCAATCAACTAAATTTTCTAAATGAATAATCTATGCACTGCAATTTACAAAATAAATAATTTAAATCATTTGAATCCTACGAGCCATCCCAACAATAGACAAATTCAACCCTCATATTAACTTTTTACCTGCAGTTTGTGTACCCAATATTTTTCTAAAAGAGTACTATTTATCATATTAATCTGATGGTTGTTCTATTAGAAAAATGATCTAGAACAATACAGTTTGTCTCTTTGGCTGTATTTGAACATTAGATTTTTCAAATAATTTATAGAGAAAAAAGAAAAACAAAGGAAAAGAGAGAAAAATTAACAGTCATAAATCATTTTCTTTGCCTTATTTGATCAAGTCAAATTAGATCAAACCAAATTTTTGCTCCAATTAATTAAAATCAACTACATGAATTATTCACGTTGTTCTACTCAGTTAAAGACTATATTTTCAACTATTTTCAGTAACTTTATATCTTTACTTCTTAATACGACATTTCATGTCAATTTAAGTCTATTACTCCTTTAATGTTTTTATTACTCATAATTTTATCATTTTTCTTTAGCATTGCACTACTTGATCAATTATTGAAAAAAAAAAGGGGGCGAATTCTAATCTTGCAACCCCGTTATACAAATGTTAAAACTCCATTAAAATGATTTGAAGATGGGATTTTTGGAATTAAAAAGCTACCTCCAAGAGTATTTTTGCTTTATAATCTCCATCGTGCATGGATAGCACCATCCAATGTGGCCGAACAGGAGCTGCTTGTTATAACAACCCCTAAGAAGAATCTATGTGAGACGAAAGTAGAAATGAAGAACAAAGAAATAAGAGCACAACACAAGATTGATGTGATTCACTTCATGCAAACTATGTCCATAGCTACTGTAGAGTTTTATTACGACGAAATAAAAAAGTTATATTAGAATTGCACTACACTATAATATATAATTAGCGTTACAAGTCTATAGAAAATACCAAATGTACCCTCACAAATTTGCCTTGGAAGCCCACATCTTAACACTTGTATGAATTGAAGCTTCGGAGGGGTAAACATATACCCCCTCAATTCAAGGCAATAGGAGTGATTACTATGAATTCAATGTGGTTCTCTGTACTAATTGCATCAATAAGAGACAGAAAGCAAACATAAATCAACTCAATTTCTTTTCATAAGTCAAAGCATAATTTTCTGAACAACACCATAAATACTGAAGAAAGGTCTTGCAAAGCTAATCAGAGAGACTAATGTAATGGAAGTATTGAACAGTCTTTTCTTTTTCAATTTCCAAAATTTCCAAAATTCCATTAGCAGAAACTGAACAAAATAGAAAAACGGAAAGCACGAGAAGCAAAAGGGAGCGATGGTAAGCACCGAGAGACATGTGGAGTAATACAAGGTACAAAAAGCCATCAGGAAGCTCTCTTAGGAGGAGACATGTTGTGAATAAGAGAGATTGTTGTCCTGATTGTAAAAATCTGTATCAGCAATCCTGTCAACATTGAAGAGGTGGAAATTCAAAGGAACACCTAAAGTAGGCTATTCATAAACATACATATTTGATAAGTCAGCATAAAGGTATGGAGCTCACCAAGTAAAAGACTTGCAGTCTTGAGAAGCTCAAACTTATTTGTTTCCCATTGACTTGTATCTTGGATAACCTATAATATCCATGCAATTATCAGATTCTTTTTCTTACTTCAATCTTTTAATATAAGTAAACGATCAGTCTAAACAATGACAAGCAAGAGGGCCAAGGCTACACTCAAAACGCAACTCAAATGGCCAACCATACTCTCACCGACATAATCGTCTGGAAGTGGTGACATCACAAATCAATTATTCCCACAGCCAATCTCCTAATTGAAGTTGAGAATTTGAATTTCTGTCAACTATGCAAAGGCAATTTTAAGAGCTGAGAGACGAGAAATAAATTCTAAAATATATGTACTGGGCAAAAAGAAAAGGCTTGATAATGAGCATGGGTAATTGGAAGCAAAAGTGAGAAAAAAATTGGAATATATATATTATGTTTTCTTTTCTTTTGTTCTTTATTCTTTCTTGCCTTTTATTTTATGAGGAGTGGCATGTGGGTGTGGGGTGGGGAAGTATATGAGAAGGTTTGAGATGAGCGATGAGCGATGAGCGATGAGCGATGAGCGGCGGATTAAAAAGTGAAAGGAGAAGTGTATAGTAATGGAAGAAGCATAAAAATGGTGTTTAGTCGACAGAAAGTGCACTATAAATGTTAAAACAAGTGTATGGGTTGTAAAAACAGGTTAACCAGGTTCGCTAACAAATTATAACCCAATTAGGATACTTAAATAAGTAAAAGGACTATTCTCAAATTTTACAACAGTTTGGGCAAAGGACATAACCAATATTTTCTAAACCAGGATAAACAGAGTAACATAATTAACAGCATTACATGAGATACGAGCAGATTATCAAAATTACACAGGTTTTCTTATGAAATTTGTGAAATTACACAGGCTTTCTACAAATACCTCAAAATCATAATCTAGAATTTGTGAAATTAATCCAATATGAAACTTCATATGCAAAACAAATTAGGAAAAAAAAAACCAATGTTTGAATCCTAAAATATTGTTTTCAATCATTGAACTGGCTTCTCTACTCCCTCCAACAGTAAACCTAAATCTCCAAAAACATCAAAGCACGCAAAGAACGGCAAGACTAGAGAAATAATTTTCATTTCAAGAACAGTGATTAATGTTTACCAAAAAAAAAAAAAAAGAAGAAGAAGAAATTCTAATCCGTATGACAACACCTAGAAAAGAACAAACATTATTACCTCAACCAAGAAATTACTCCTGCCAGCAGCAGCAATTGAGATCAACATTGCTATAGATGACGCAAACATGTAAAATCTCAAAAAGCTCACTCTGCTGCGTCTTCGGCCTTCAATACAACAAATAACCCAAATACAATAAGTTCAATAAAAACTGCAATGGTGGACTAACTGAAGAGTAGAGATACTTGTCAGTAACCTAATTCTCCTATTAAGAGAGATAGGAAACCAATAACAGTGTATGAAACAGAAAGCGTGTCAAGAGCCTCCTCCTTCGGTATTGATGGCAAGAAGTTCAGCACTCCTATCAATTGTACAACAGCCTGCAGCATTCAATGCAAACAATATCAAAAGAATATAGAAAATATCCTACTTGAAAAGTAAATTCCAATTGAAAAGGACAAGAAATCTCCGAAAGCAAAGCAATTACATCTTTCCTCTCAAATATCATCAAGAGTATCATCAATATACTGTGACGGCATGTTTGGTTCAAGAACTAAATTCATGGGATTAATAGTGTATCTTAGTACATGGACTATTACGGATGAGATTAATAATATAATTTATTATGTACCAAACAATGTTTAAATACAATAATGTAAATAAATACCTTTAAATAGTCCCGTGTTTGATGGAGTTGTGATTGTTAATGATTCAACCAATACAGCTAGTAACTAATCCCTCATTATAACTAATCCTCTATATATTTGTATAGGTGCGTGTAAACTGAAGACAATGGAATACAGTTTTTTTCTTTCATTGTCTCTTTATCTCTCTCAGTTTTGTGTGTTAATGCTATGCTCTTAAGTTCATTCACGGTATCAGGGCCTCAAGTCCACTCAACAATTGAGTTCAAATGCAAATATTTTACCTAATCCTGTTCATCACAATCCACTTCTTCTTCTCTCTAATATCACAAATCTCGTTTCTGTCAAATTGGATGCATTGAATTATATTTTGTGGAAATACCAGATTACTGCAATTCTTAAAGCCTATTCGCTACTTGGATTTGTTGATGGTACAATTCCTTGTACAGAGAAGTTTATGCTTGACAACAATGCGCTCTCTCCTTCGACGCTAGCCCTAATCGTTGGACAAACAAGTGCTCAAGGTGTTTGGAATATTCTTGAGAAGCGATTCACTTCAATTTTGAGAACAAATGTTCTCAATCTAAAGATGGAGTTACACAATGTCAAGAAAGGCAATGATTCCGTTGATGCCTATCTTCAACGCATCAAAGTGGTTCATGATAAACTTGCAGCAGTGTCAGTTTTTGTTGATAATGAGGAACTCTTGCATATTGCTCTCAAGGGCCTTCCAAATGATTATCATGCCTTTCGATCTGCAATTCACACCAGAAATAAGCGCCTCACTTTTGAGGATCTTCATGTTTTACTTCATTCAAAGGAACAAGCTCCCAAAAATTCTTTAGAAACTGCAACTTCTGCATCTTCACATCCTATGGCCATGGCAGTTTCCTCTAAGAACAACACTAATCATTCTAATGCCAATACATTTTGTGGTCGTGGTAGATCGTTTAACAACCGCAATTGAGGTCGCAATTTCTCTAATTCTTTTCATCAATCTAACCCCTCTGCACCTTATCAGTCTCGATCTACAACTTCTTCTCAGTTTCGACCTTCTACACCTTATCAATTTTGATTGTTTAACTCTGCTGGGATAGTGTGTCAAATCTGTGGCAAACCTGGTCACTTGGCTTTGGATTGTTTTCATTGGATGGACGATTCTTATCAAGGTTGTTAGCCCTCAACCAAGCTTGCTATTATGACAGCCACAGGATCTCCTACTTCAGCATTTGAATACACAGTATTGGCTCATTGATACTGGAGCCACATATCACATGACTTCTGATCAAGCAAATCTGTCTCTTAAGAATGACTACACAGGGTCTGATGCTGTTTCCATTGGCAATGGTCAATCGCTTTCCATCTCTCAAGCTGGTAATTCTTCTCTGTCTACTCACAATTTTAAACTTTGATATATACTTCATGTGCCTTCCATCTCCAACAATCTTTTGTCTGTTCATAAAAACTGTAAAGATAATGATTGCTCATTTCTTTATGATGGCAATTGTTTTGTTATTCAGGATAACCCTACAGAGAGGATCCCCTACAGAGGTCAGAGTAAAAATGGTCTCTATCCCAACAATGGCAGTGTCTCATCTTTTGCTGCACGTGATGGTGCTCGCATACCACATTCTCTTTGGCACAATCGTCTTGGTCAGCCTAATAATAAAGTTCTCAGTCATGTTTTAAATAACACCGTGTTTTGGACTGCAAATTCACCTACGTACTACTAGTGTGGCTGCAAGTGATTCTATTTCTCATCTTTGGGAACATTGTTTTCATAGAAAAATGTCTCAGTTACCTTTTCCTTGTCTCTAACTAGATCTGTTGCTCCATTACTGCTTATACATAGTGATGATTGGGGCCCTGCTCCAGTTACTTCAGTTGATGGTTTTCGTTACTATGTTTCCTTTATTGATGATTTTACTCACTATACATGGTTTTTTCCTTTGCGTTATAAATCTTACGTTTTTTCTGCATTTTGTCAATTCATGTCATTTGTTGAGAATTAATTCTCTATCAAAATTAAATCCTTCGATCTGATTGCGGAGGTGAATATATAAGTAATGCTTTTCAAACATTTCTTGCTACTCATGGTGTTTTCCATGAGTTTTATTGCCCTCATCCCCCCCCCCCCCAAACAGAATGAGATTGTTGAGAGCAAACAGCAGCATATAGTTGACAGTGCCCTTGCTCTAACGTCTACAGCATCCGTTCCATCTCAATCTTGGTATCATGCTTTTGATACTGCTGTATTCTCGATCAACAGAATTCCCACTGCTATCCTTTGTTACACGTCTCCTTATGAGCCTCTTTTTCATGTCTCTCCTGTTACTCTTCTCATAAGGTCTTTGGTTGCCCATGCATGATACAACAACTCTAAGTTTGATCCTAAGACCAGATTATGTATTTTCCTGGGCTATGTGTCAACCTCCAAAGGCTATTACCGTTTCAATCCCTCCACCTATGATTTTGTAACCCTCATCATGTTGTTTTTGATGAATCTTTATTTCATTTGCTTCTCTTCTGTCTTCTTCTCCTTTATCCTCTTCTGTTTCTACTCCATCATGACTCTCTCCCATCTTATTTTCTGATCCTTGCTCTGTCCATCCCTTCTTGGGCCATGTCCTTTATCTTCTTCTCCTACTACTGTATCTCCATCCTCCATTCCTCTTAATATACCAACTGCTGCATCAGTTTCTCCTATACCAACTCCTCCACTTGCTATATCAACAGCTCCACCAATTCTTCCTGTTAATATTCCAGTTGATACACCGTTTGCTCTAGTTGTTCCAACTGATGATCCACACACTGCTATATTAAGCTGCTGCACCTTCTACTCTGAACTCCCATCTAGTTTGTCAGGCATTTCTAAGAAGAAAACTTGCTTCGTTGCTGCCTCAGAACAATTTCACCGTCTTCGTTCAATAAGATACCAAAGTAAACAGTGTTGCATGGCCGTGGCTGATGAGTTCTCTGCTTTGCAAAATCAAGGAACCTGGACATTAGTACCTCCACCGCCAGATAAGAATATTGTGGGGTGCAAATGAATTTATAAACTCAAGTATCATCCAGATGGCAGTGTTGCTTGATATAAGGCCCGTTGGTGGCAACCAAAGATCATCAAGAAGCTGGATTGGACTATGATGAAACCTGTAGTCCAGTAGTTAAACCAGCCACCATAAGACTTATACTCTCTCTTCCAGCTCAATACAAATGGTCGTTGTATCAATTGGATGTGAGCAATGCCTTTTTGTATGGTATTCTAAAAGAAGAGGTGTACCTGTCCTAACCATAGGGATTCGTGCCGTCACCCCGAATATGGTTGCAAGCTTCACAAATCGTTATATGGAAATAAACAAACCCCCCATACCTGGTTTGAAAGATTTACTATTCATCTTCTTTCTCTCAGTTTTCAAGTATCTTTGGCAAATCCCTCATTGTTCATTTTGAAAGAACCAAATTCCTTAACTCTTTTACTTCTTTATGTTGAGGATATCAACACCACGGGCACTAATTAGACAGTTGTTTCCTCTCTTATTCATAATCTTGGGCATGAATTTGAGCTCAATGTCAAGGATCTTGGTTCTCTGCATTATTTCTTGGGGCTTGAAATGGCATATACTTGTTCTGGTCTATTCATTCATCAGACCAAGTATGCTAATGATTTACTCAAAAAGCATCTCACGCTCACGCTTGAGTGTAAGCCTTGCAAAACTCCATGTGCCTATATATCTCGTTTGGGAAAAACTGAACGTCATCCCCTTTTGGATCCTACAGCCTATTGAAACATTGTTGGTTCCACTTCAATATCTCATATTTAGATTACCAGATATTGCATTTTGGGTAAATTATGTTTTCCAATTTATGCAAGCACCCACTGATGCTCATTATGCTGTGGTTAAGCATATACTTGGTATAAAAGGGTACTCTGCATCATGGTGCTCTATAAGCCACGTTCTCTTTCTCTCACAGCGTACACTGATGCTGACTGGGCCAGTGATCCCTTTGATCGTCGTTCAACTTCTGGTTTCTGTGTTTTTCTTAGTAGTAATCCCATCTCTTGGGGTGCCAAGAACTCACTGTTGTCCTAGGGCGTGTCGTGCGTAAAGATCTTGAGGTTAAATTTATCTCCAGCTCTGATCAGGTTGCGGATTTGTTCATGAAGGAACTGCCTTCAGCTCAATTTTCTCAGTTGCACGACAAACTAATGCCTTCCGATGTGCCCATTAGTGTTAATGATTCAACCAATATAGTTTTAGTAACTAAATCCATCTAATCCCTCGTTATAACTAATCCTCTCTATATTTGTAGTGGTGTGTGTAAACTGAAGATAATGGAATATAGTTTTGCTCTTTCATTCTCTCTCTTTATCACTCTCGTTTTTCTCTGTTAATGCCCTGCTCTTCTAATGCTTCCAAAAATTACATTAAAATGTTTGCAACAAAACAAACAGCAGTGGCAATAGCAAGGAGAACCAAAAACAAATCAAATCACATAACATGCACGCCCGATTTAGGCATAACTGATACCCAGAGGGAAAATCAAACTGGAGAACGAATCGAGCACCGATAATCGACCTCTTCATTTCCGGCTAAAGTCCCAAAGTCGCTTTAGTTCATATACATATGAGAGAGAGGGGTACCTGAGCAAAGATGAGTGCGGAGAGACGAGATTTCCCTTTAGCTACCTTTGTATACCCTACGAATCAAAACAATTGACAGTTGACACCGAACTAAATTGTTAAGTTTCGAATTATATGTAATGAACAAACAGAGGAATCAAAGGGAATCATACTGGAGTCGACGACCATGCGATAGGAGAAATCAGAGCCGTCCGTTCCGGATGGCCTTCCATTCCCTACTGCAGGCTTCCTCTGCTGCATCTCTCTCCTTCTTTCCCTTTCTATTAACCTGCCTTCTTCGTTGAATCGTTGTATATTATTGTAAAAACTTCAGAACTTCCAAGGGCCTGAATATAAAAAGAAAGCCAAAAAGTTATAATTGAAGAAACCCAACTTTTTATGTTCACTATTTACTGTTTTATTTTTAAAATTATAAATTATAAACAAAAATATTTTGAATAAATTACACTGATCTCTTCTAAAGTTTACCAAAATATCAATCACATTTTTTGTAATTTTTAAAATATCAATAACCTCCCCTCGAATTTAATTTTTACATGAAATTAGTTCAATCGTTAAATTTCTGTTAACTACTTAACGAAAATCACCCAATTACCTCAAAATCATCTCTAAAACCCATCCCAAAATCAAAATCACCACCCTAAAACCATTTGTAATATATATATATATATAAAAAATAGAGAGAGAGCAAAGAAAGAGAAAGAGATGGTAGAGAAGAGAGAGACATCGCACGCGATCGCCGCCGCCCTCGTCGAATCACCGTCGAATTTCTCTCCTCTTTGCCATCTCTCTCTTCATCCCTCTTTCTCTATGTGCAGCGTGGGGCGACGATCTCTACCGTCTCTCTCTCTCCCCTATGCCATCTCTTTCTCTCTTTTTCTGTTCTCTTTCACTTATATATATTACATATGGTGGTTTTGATTTTGGGGTAGTTTTGAGAGGTAATTTTGGGGTGATTGGATAATTTTTGTTAAATAATTAATGAAAATTTAACGGTTGAATTAATATAATGTAAAAAATTAAATTCGAGAGGATGTTAGTGACATTTTAAAAATTACAAAAAAATAATTAATATTTTAGTAAATCTCAAAGGAGGTCACTGTAATTTATTCAAATATTTTTAATTATTGTCTTTGTTTTTTTAAAAAAAATATAAGTAATTCTTATAATTTACTAAATTTTTGTAAACAAAAAACGTATTTTTATTTATTTTATAAATAATTTTTTATTTTATTTTTCTCTTTACCACCTCCTACCTTTATTTTAGCCGCTACTTTTAGTCCTGACCTCCAATTATTAGATTCTACCCTTATTTCTGGTCTGGTCTTTGACCACAACATACGGCTTCCACCGCCTCCAACCCCGACTAGCACTTACGGTTACGATGGCTCATTAATATACTGAGCTTGGATTATTAATTTACTTGGGAAAGAATTAACAGAGGAGTTAGTTGTTAGTGTCAGTTTAGTTAGTTGGAAAGACTGCTAGAAGCTTGAGTAGGTTGTTAGTTTGTTAGCTGGAAACTTGAGTCAGATTGTATTTTGTTAACTCTAATTCCTAAGAGACGTGAGTGACTGAGCGGTGAGACGAGAGAGTGAGCGACAAGGCGCCGACGACGAGAGAGTGAGCCTAAGCGACGAGGCGCCGACACTGACGACGGCGACGAGGCGACAACGCCGACTGGCGACGAGGCGAGGACGAGATCAGAGAGAGAGAGAGAGAGAGAGAGAGAGAGAGAGAGAGGCGACTGGCGACGCAGGCCACACCGCCGCAGCGTCGCTGGCGACACATCACTGAGAGTGAGGAGACAACGCCAACGGCGACGAGGCGAGGGCGCAGAGGTACTCCTCTAGCAGAGGTACTTTTTTGTCAATCGATGCAGTCCAGTGGAGGAAACCATTGAGGAAGAGTCGTTATTTTATTATTTTCTATACCAAGGCTCCATTTGGAATAATTGGTTATTTGTTATTTTATTTTGTTTATTTTTTATTATTTAATTAAATTATTATACTTTTTAAATTAATTTTATTGTAATAAGTTAATAAAATAAAAATAAAATTAACCAAAGTATATACAAAATTTAAAAAAGACAAAAAAAAAATTCATATAAATTAACAAATTAAATTTTAAGTTGTTTATTTTCATTTTTTAGTGAAAAAAAATCATTTTTTGAACAAAAAAAACTTTGGAAGCTAAACACAAACTGATTTGAAACCTGGAAGAGAATCCACCAAACTGACCTTGTATTTTATATGTTCTTCTTGTCGACATGATCCTAAAAAATAAAATATTTTATCCAAAAAAAAAAATTCAAGAGAAGCAAAAAAATAAGTAAAAATTTCAAAATTTAGCCCAAACAGGGCCTTAAGAAGGGCGCAGATGCAATCCTAGACTCTAATTTAGTTTTCCTTTTGTATTAAGAAAAACAAAAAATAAAAACAACCCTCCCATTCTAGAACCATTCAGAGATTCCAACATCATTTATTGCTCATTGAGTCATAGCTCTTCTGTCATATGTTGAAAAAATAAATGCTAAAATTATTAACTTATTTTGTTAAATTAACATTTGACATGGCACAGAGTTTCCTTCAAAAGATGAAAATTCATCGCGGTCAACATGAACTAAAAAAATTCTAAGAATGTATATTTTAATTTTTTGCTTATTATGAATATTTATATTTTTGTGCCCCGTTCGAACCAAATTCCTGGCTCCGCCACTGCTTCATGGTATTAGAGTGATTAAATAACTGCTCGTCTGTGATCAGGTAATTCATGTCTATTTCAAGATTGTTCTACTGATTAAAAACCAAATCAATGGAGAATACAAATAAATCGTCAGCTTCAATGCCTTCAGATGCCAACACTCAGAAAGTGAATCTACCAGCCTCTCTTGTGTTCTTGATTTCAAATATACATTCCTTTGTAACAATCAAATTAGATTCAAGCAATTCCATTGTTCGGAGCAGTCAATTACAAAATGTGCTTCGAGCAAATGGATTTTTTTGGCTATGTTGATGGATCCATACCTTGTCCATTGCCTGATGCTCCAAATCCACTAGATGTATCAGTAGCTAACCCTAATTTTACTATGTGGAAGATTATTGACAGTCAATTACTCTCATATATTACGGCCACTGTATCTGCATCAACCCTTACTCATGTTCTCGGATTAGAACATGCATTTCAAGTTTGGCAAGCACTGGAGGTAGATTTAATTCTATATCAAAATCACACATTCATGATCTGAAAAGACAACTTTTTAATCTAAAGAAGAGCTCAACAATGGAAGCTTATATTGATTTTGCAAAGGAATGTTCCTATAAACTTGCTGACAGCAGTGCACCTGTTGCAGAGGAAGATCTAGTTCTTCATGTTCTAAATGGATTACCGATAGAGTTTAACTCCTTAAAAACTGCTATTGGAACAGGATCTGAACCACTTAAATTTGAGGAACTTGTGACTCTAATCAATGCACAAGAAGTGCTTTTGACCAAAGATCAACCGAAACAATTTACTTCGGAGTCAGTCTTTGTGGCTACACAGTACACAGAAAACTGCTGAGACTCAATCTCAGATGTTTGTGCCATTTCAGACAAGACCCACTCAACTTGCTCACAACCAATTCCAACCTATCATGCCCCAGATGTCTCAGGTGCCTCAACCACATCCTTCCAGTTTTTCTGCACAACCTCAACATCAGTACAATAATAATGTTAGGCTTTGGGAATTTTAGACCACCAAATTTCATGGGACAAAAATTCTCTTCATTCATAAAAACTCCATGTCAAATTTGTGGACAAACAAATCATATAGCCAAAGATTGTTATCACAGATTGAATCTTCAATATCAACCTGTTGTGCCCTTGTCACCCTTACAATGACCTCAGGCACATATTGCTCAATTCACCTCTAATGCACTCCCTCTGTCCACAAATACTCTGTGTCAACCTTCTTTTCAACCTACGCATGATTCAAATTTACCAAATATCTCTCAGTGTGTTAATCAACACTCAGGCTACATGACTCCTAACTGTCAAACCCAGTGCCAAACCCCTCTTCCATCCAACTGGTACTTTGATAGTGGGGCAACTACACATATAACTAATGATGCTTCTAAGTTGTCTTTTCAGCAGCCTTACAACAGTAATGATGGAGTGTTAGTTGGAAATGGATCTTCCTTACCTGTCTCACAGTCTGGTAAGAGTTTCTTGGTTACAAATTCAGCTAAGTTTGATCTAAACCATGTTTTGCATGTTCCATCCATTACTCACACTTCGTTGTCTGTCCATAAATTTACAAAAGATAACAAATGTCAGCTTACATTTGATGAATTTGGCTTTGTCAATCAGGACAAGCTAACCAATCAAGTGTTACACAAGGGACCGTGCCATCAGGGCTTGTATCCAATTCTACCCTGTTTTGAAAGAACACAGCCTCAAGCATTGATCAGTGCATCATCCTCTGCAATTCTTTGGCATAATAGACTTGACCATCCCAATCTTCCTTTGTTTCAACGTGTTGTTCAGCAATATAGCTTACCTGTTGCTAAACCATATTTTGAAAGTTGCAATTCTTGTAATGTAGCTAAAAGTCACAAGCTTGCTTTTCCCTTGTCTGGTACTAAATCCCAAGCTCCTTTTGATCTAGTACACATGGATGTTTGGGGTCCAGCCCCTGTACCATCTTTTCGGGGATTTAGATATTATCTTGTTGTGATTGATGACTTTACTAGATACATTTGACTATATCCATTGCATTACAAATCAGAAGTAAAATCTGTTGTGTCAAGTTTTATTGTTTTGTTCAAACTCAATTTGGCAAAAATATTTAAGCCTTTAGGTTAGACAATGGTGGAGAATTTGTGAATACTTACCTATCTCATACTTTTAGTGGTCATGGAATTATACATCAAACATCGTGTCCTCATACACCCGAACAAAATGGTTGAGCTGAGAGGCAACACAGATATCTCATTGAAACCACCTTGACCTTACTTCATAGAGCAAACATGCCTAATCAATTCTGGCTTGAAGCCTTGCTCACTAAAGTTCATCTTGTGAACAGACTTACCAACTCTGCAGTAAATTTTCAAATCCCACATAAACTTTTGTTGCTTAAAGATCCAGATTATATGTCATTGAAAACATTTGGTTGTCTGGTCTTTCCATGGCTTAAGCCATATGCTGAAAAAAAACTTTCTTTTAAATCCATTCCTTGCATCTTCCTTGGTTATTGTATGTTCACTAAGGGATATAGATGTTTCGATCCCTCTTATAACAAAGTTTTTATCTCCATACATGTCAAATTTATAGAAGATGAATTTCCTTATCAAAAATTAGTAAAAGCTGTGTCTTCCACTTGTTTTGATCCTTGTTCCTCTACTTTTTGCATTCATCTTGCTGACCTGCCCACTGAATCAATTTCCACTTTTCCTGTCTCCGTCACTCTTCCTAATTCCAATTCTGTTGTGTCTGATAGGACTACTACTGCTCATGAGATGTCTATTGCTGCTACTACTGCTGTTGTTCCTTCTACTACTACTTCATCTGCTCTTGATCCTCTTCCTACTACTTTTTCTACTGCTCCTCTTTCTATTGTTGACACTTCTGTTGATGCTACCAATACTTGTGATATAAATTACAATATTCCTATGCCTGAGACTAACACTCACTCAATGACCACTATATCTAAACTAGGTATTGTTAAACCAAAAATTCCTCTTTCTTTGTTAGTCACTTCCCCTTTGCCAGATCAAATAGAACCTAAATCTTTCTCTAAAGCCATCAAAAATCTTGCATGGCAACAAGCTATGGACACTGAATATGAAGCCTTACTTAAACAAGGTATGTGGACTCTTGTACCACCTCCAACCACAGCTAATGTCATTGGTTGTCATTGGATTTACAAACTTAAAAAGACATTCAGATGGATCGACAGCAAGACACAAAACTAGGCTTGTTGCTAGAGGAAACCAACAATCAGAAGGTATTGATTTCTATGAGACATTCAGCCCTCTTGTGAAGCAACCTACTCTTTGAGTTGTCTTCAGTATTGCAGTTCACCGTCATTGGCCTTTGAGACAATTAGATGTCTCAAATACTTCTCTTCATAGACTTATTGATGAAGACTTATATATGAAACAACCACCGGGCTATACCAATCCTACAAGACCCTCACATGTATGTAAACTTCAAAAGGCTTTGTATGGTCTTCGACAAGCACCACGAGCATGGTATGTTTTATTCTCGAGTTTCTTGATGGAACAAGGATTTTTTAACAGTGCTGCAGATCCCTTGCTGTTTGTTTACAACAATGATTCCACCCTTACCTATGTCTTAACCTATGTGGACGATATCATTGTTACTGGAAATAATTCTCAGTTTGTTACTGATTTACTCCTTCAATTGAAGACTAAATTTGCTATAAAAGATTTGGGTGATCTTCATTATTTTTTGGGCATTGAAGTGCTCAGGGATTCTTCAGGACTATATTTGACTCAAACCAAATATGCAATTGAAGTTCTCAACAAGGCTGGCATGTTGGATTGCAAACCATGTCAGTCTCCTTCATCTCTTAAACCAAGTTCAGCTCCCGGTCCTACTGAATTATTCTCTGATGTCCAATTGTTCAGAGGTCTTGTGGGTTCCTTGCAATACTTAACTCTGACCAAACCAGAAATTTCGTTTGCTGTTAATTTTGTTTCTCAATTCTTGCATTGTCCAACACAAGGCCAATTTTCTGCTGTCAAAAAGATATTGCACTATGTCAAAGGTAGCTCACATCAAGGCTTACACTTCCTTCCTAGTTCCTTACAACTTACTGCTTATTGTGATGCTGACTGGGATGGAGATCAAGTTGATCGTTGATCTACATATGGGTATTGTGTTTCTTGGGATCTTGGAGTGCCAAGAAACAACACACAGTTGCTTGTTCTAGTACTGAGGCCGAATATCGCTCTCTAGCACAAACAACTGCAGAAATTGTATGGTTACAGCAATTGTTTCGAGATTTATTCATTGATGTGCTTCTTCCACCTCTCATTTACTGTGATAACAGTTCAGCCATTGCTTTGGCCTCAAATCCTATATTTCATGCTCAAACAAAGCACATCGAAGTGGATTACCATTTTATCACGGAAAAAGTTCTGTCCAAACAAGTTCGTCTTCAACACATTGGCACCACAACTCAAATTGCAGATCTGTTTATTAAAGCTTTATCTGGTGCCAGATTTCAAATCTCAACTTCCAAACTTATGGTTACTTCAGCACCCATAAGTTCGTGGGGGGTTGTTAGAATGGCTCATTAATATACTGAGCTTGGATTATTAGTTTACTTGGGAAAGAATTAATAGAGGAGTTTGCTGTTAGTGTCAGTTGAGTTAGTTGGAAAGACAGCTGGAAGCTTGAGTCGGTTGTTAGTTCGTTAGCTGGAAACTTGAGTTGGTTGTATTTTGTTAACTCTAAGCTTGAATCGATTGTTAGTTCAATACATGTATATATAACAAAGTCGGTGATAGAAAAACAGAGCAAGGAAAAAGAAAGACAAAGAGAGAGAAGAAAACAGGGGAAGTTTCTCAGTTTGTTAAAAGAGCTCAATTTTCATCGTTGTTGTATGGAAGTCTTCACTAACTATCTTTTATTTGGGAGAGATTTTCATAATTCAATTTTATAATAGAGTTATCTTCACCGGAAAATATCTCTAATGGCCACCTTCGATCGCCATATTCAATTACAATCTTTAATCACCATCTCCGAAATATCTATATACCAAATAAATTTGTATTTTTAATTTCTCAAAAAAATAAATAAATATAATTTTTTATTTATTATAAACAAAAAAAATAGTAAACCTTACTAAAGATAGTATTTTTGTAAATTGAAATCATCTTTTATAGGACATTCTAATCACTCTCCACCATTGGTAAACTTTTGTAAACGTATCCCCGATGCCCTAAATCTTATTAACAGTCCTCGTTTAAGGGTAAGTTACACAATTCCCTTGAAGTTGTTGACAAATACAAGAATCTTTCTTGAGATTTTTAAAATGATATTTTCTTTTAGTTCATTTTTTGATTTTAGATTTTTTTTTTCATTAGTTGACCGTTAAAAATTCTACCGAAACTTATTGATTTCAACTATTCTTTCATATTTATTTTTTATTTTTTATTTTTTATTTTTTATTTACCTATATTGTCAATTTTTTATATTACCCTTATAAAATAACAAAAATTAAAAACACAATCTCAGCACCATCACAACATCTCACAAAATAAAAAAAAATTAAAAACACAATCTCAGCACCATCACAACATCTCACACCATCACAACCCCCTCTATATACTCTCTCTTTCTGCACCAAACACCACCTTGAGGCCCTGATAAGCAACCTTGGTTTATTGGTTTTTTTGGCTAAAAACGCCAAAAGGCCAAAGTTGCCCTTTTGACAAAAAAGTCAAAAAACTAAAAAATCAAAAAAATCAAATCAAAACATAAACTCTCAAAATATTCTATTCAAGTTCTCACTATTTTTAAAATACAATAATACATTTTATTTATAATTTATTTACTACCACAACTAATTATATATAATTGTTAATATCAAATATATAGAATGGTAAAATCGTCTACTTTGAATAAAAAAACAAAAAAAAATAATTTTTTATCCAAACAATCGACTTTAAAAAAAAAACTAACTTCTAAGTTAAGTTACCAAATAACTTACTTTGAGTCAACTCCCCCCCCCCCCTCCTCCCCTCGGACCTAGTGTCGAAAATCCTTTCCGTCGTCGACAATCAACCACCAATCACCACTACATTGTACTTTATGTTAAATAGTTTATCCTCAACTCATCTACAAGCTTACTTTGTTAGAGGAAGAAAAAACTTCAATCTTTCCATTTTATAAGACAATACGACCCTTCAACCCTCTTCTCTTAGTAAAGAGCTGGCAGAATGAGACCAAGCTAGATAACTGTGTCCATCAAATTTCAAACTTGTAATTTGAAGTGTAGGGTTAGTGATTTCTCTTTTGGTTCCAGTTTGACCCATTCCCCCTTTTTCTGGTGTTGGGTGACCTAGCTTCCTTCCGACATCTGAACATAAACACTTCCCAAACAACTTCATAAACAGCAAATATGGTACATAAATTCTAACTAGCACCAATAATATATAGAAGAAGCACCACAACCCCCATGGTAGAATCGTAGAAGGAAACCAAGGAAATTTTTCAGAAAATCATACTAGTGCAAATTGAAGCAGTTCTAGGCACAAATACCAAGTTGTAGGAAATGTCAATAATAATCCATGATCCCAATCGAGCTTCCAATATACTCAAAAACAATCAGCCCAACTTCCTCCTCGCAAAAAAACTAATCAAACCTAGTTGCATAGGGATACTGTTCCAGAAGCGAACTATTTACCCAAAAGTAAAGAAAAAATATGAAAATGGCCATAACTGATTTCAGAGAATTTAACAACAAATACGCTCATGAGGGTGAGTTGATCATTATGGAGGTTTTTTTTTTTTTTAGGGAACAAGTGAGCAACTCTATTTTATACGCAGGATTGTTCAGAATCTTTAGAAAAAGTTTTCCATACTCGGGTCTCTTTATAATAATTTGTTAAAGTAAGCAACATTCTAGGCACACCTTTCAAATCTTCTCTAGGGTTACTAGTCTAGGACAATGCTTAGTAGTATACTGAATTGGATTGTAATGGCTGGATAAGTACCCACTTCAGGTTTCTGAAGCAGTACAACTGCTAAATAGTTCATAGTACAAACGAATTCACACTGTTTGCTACACCCTAATACTGAGTCACCTTCCACCATCTTCCTCCACCCATGTCAGCCCACCTCTCTCCCCACCTTCCTCCTGCACTTAAACCACCACCCCCTCTCCTTACTGCCCTCACACGCCACCCACCTTCCATGGTTGCCATCACCAACCTCACCTTTACCACAACAACTAGATTTTGAAAATAGTGGTGGTTTGAACTTGAATTCAGGTCCCTTGCAATGAACTTCGTCCAAATGTGATGAAATCTTTACTATGTTATAACGGAAGAACACCCATTTGGTGTTTCCCATTTCGAAGCCACATGAATTTTTTAAAATTCCAAAATTACCCTCACTCCCTTTCTCTTTCAAAAATCACCTATTCTCTCTCTCTTTACAAAATATTTATCAAACTTTTTCTTAATTATTTAATTTTAAAATTATAATTATTTTACATTTCCACACCCCTGACAACCGCTAGTACTAATAAACACAGAATCATAAGAAACAAAATTTTGATTTTTGAATGTGCAATTCAAAGTTTAGTGTGAACACAATTTTTTATTCAACTTTAAAATCAACGTCATTTAGATATCATTTGTGAGTGTAGTTGAAAAGCAACCTCATTAGACATGTACATACGTAGAGATCCGTCCGTCAAACCTACCGCCACCGATTTCGCATTAAAAAATGGTATCGAGGGTTTGCAACCCAGATTTGAGGATGGGAAAGCCAGTGCTGATGGAGTTGACGGCGAGTGGGACGGTGGAGGCTGCGATTCATGATATCGGAGAGTCAATGGAAGGCGCAATACCTGTCTGGAGGATGAGATCGTCGCACGGGTGTGACTGAGAATGCTGAGATGAGGCAACTGAGATTCGGGGCTCGTAAACCTCTGTGCTCTCTCCTTTCTCTCCCTCTCTCTATGATCTTGTTTCCTTCCCCCTTCTCACTCGTCTCTCTCGTCTCTCTGTCACACACAGATGATGGGTTACGGAAGGTATTCGAAAAATTTTAAAATTGAATCAATTTCACTTATGAGTTGAGTTAAAGAAAGTCGAGTCGAGTTGAGTTTATTAAATTTTCATATGTAATTGATTTAATTTTGAGTTTTAAAAAAAATAAATTAATAATATTAATTTGATTTTTAAGTTAGACTAAAATTAATTCTAACTAACCTAAAAACCAAATATATATACATAAATAAATAAATATTAATTATTAAATTACAAATATATTTATTGTGAGATTTATATAAAAAAATTATTAAATTAGATAGTTATTATTAATTGTTATTTATTTATTATATGTCATCTATTTTTATAAATTTTTTTATTAGATATTTGTTATTTTTTTTACTAAATAGATTGTAAAATAATTATTTAAACTTTTATTTCATATTTTTATTATAATGCATGAGTCTTAACTTTTATTTATTATTCATTTCAAAATTTTAAAATTTATACATAGTAATTTTTTTATGTGCGTAAAGTAATTTTTAAAATTCATGAAATCGTGGTTCCAAACCGAATAAATCCGATTTTTATTAGTTTGGTTTGGTTGGTTCTACAATATGATTGAGTTGGTTCTGGATCCAAAAAATTAGAATCGATAAAAATTAGTTCGACCCTAAATTTAGTACAAAATCGAACCAAATCGACCCATGTACACTCCTAACGGAAAGTAGGGTTATGAAATTATGGGTTAATTTTGCAACTGACTTTAAGCTTAAGCTTATTTTTTAGTTTTAAGTCATTTTAAATTAAAAAATTATAAATTTCATTTGTTTAAAAAAGTAATAATTTTTAAATTATTAAAAAAAGTAAACAAACTCAATGTAAAATTTCAAAAAGGTAAGAATTGACAGACTAAAAAATAAGACTTTTTGAATATTATAAAAGGATAAAATTTAAAATCATTATTAAGAAAAAGTCAAGTAACTTAAAAACAAATAAGTTAATCACTTGGAGTTAAAAAACGAAACTTCTTGAGTTTTTAGACTTTAAACAAATAGTCAAAAAATTAGCTTAAAGTCGTCTTAAAGCCTGTAGCCAAATAATGACTAAGATTGTTTTGTTTTTTTTTAATTATTTTAAGACTTTTTTCATTAATTGTAAAGATAAAATAGTAAAATAACATTTTTAGTTGACTGACATTCACCGCAGAGAGTTTGTTAAGGGAGATCATTGTCATTTTTGAAATCTTGGGATTTTTTTTTTGTATTTGTCGAAACCTGAAGGAAGTCAATGTATTTACTCTTTTTTGAATTGTTAATCAAAAGACAAATTAAAATAAAACTATTTACTGTTTACTAGAAGTAAAAAATAGATATAAACCACCGTAGTAACAATGGGGAAATTAGAAAATATTATAAAATTTGAAATACTAAATTAGAAGGCAAAAAAATTAAATTAATTGACGTTCGTGTACCATACTATATCCTTAAGACATAATTCACACTTCAAACTGGTGTTTTGAGTTGCTTGAGCGTTTGCTTCCTAAGATACAATAATCTAACATATACAAAAAAAGCACAGTGTGCGTCCTTATAAAAGTTCGAACAGTGCTTGAATTCTTTATTAAACTTACAAAAGATAGAAAAAAGAAAAAAGACTCCAAAGAAATAAAGAATATAAATGATTCGAGGGGTTCAATTTATGGACGTTGACATGCTTTTTCAATCATACTCTGATAAGTGTCAACCCATTCAATTTGAAGGGGTTCAATTTATGGACGTTGACATGCTTTTTCAATCATACTCTGATAAGTGTCAACCCATTCAATTTGAAGCGACACGCCTAATTAAATGTAACAATAACAATTCGATTTGGTTTAAACTACAATTATAACTATCCAACTAGATTTATAAGTTAAAATAATTAAAATAAAAATTATTCAAAAAGATTAAGAAAACCCTCAATACAAGTCCAAGCTCATTGGGCGGTGGAGTCGATGTGCATGATTAGTGTAGACTCAAGCTCACACTTGAGTAGGTACCGTAACAATCTTTCTCCTTGGTTTAAGGTGTAGAAATATAAAAATTCTAAAAAAATATTTTTTTTTATGTGGAACAAGCATTAGTTACCATCGTTCAACTAAGTTCATTTCATGATTTTAGAGATTAATTTCACATTCATTATTTAATGATTTTAAATAATCAATCACTTAAAATTTATCTACTTTGGGAGATGAACACATCACTACCCACAATCATCTTAAGTGATATATGAATCTTATTTTAAAATTAGCTTAAAAATAACTAATAAATATAATTCAAAACCATTTTCCTAACATTTATCTCCTAAAGAAATCTCAGCAATAGTCCTTATGATTGCTTGGCCAATTTTGTATGGTTGTCGGTACAAGCTAGTACGGTACAAAATTCATAATTTTGTTCCTAATCATGCAATAAAAGTAAGTTATCATGTCTATATTATAAAATTTGTCATCACCATGTTGAACAGAAATACTATATGAGCTTGCCACATGGTATTTCAAGAATAACAAACAATTACTCTTAGAATTATATACTCTCAGACGATCTCAATCACACATTGGACGTTGATATGAAATTCGTTGTAACGCCCAAAATCTCAAAAATGTTAAGACATACATATAATAATACGAATTATGCTAACGAGTCAATTTGTAATTAAAATATAAATAAGTACATTCATAATTATGAGATTATTCGTGACAATTACCACAAAAGTTACAAATTGCAGTCAAACAATATTATCAAAGTTTAATACAAAAGAGATATGAACTAACTATTACAACTTATGAACAAGGAATTTAAAAATTCAATTCTTGTCCTTGTCCAAATTCTTGACGTTTTGGAAACTCCTTTGGCTCGGCAAACCCTTCGTCTTTACCTGTAGCATCAACGACTCGATTTTTTGTATATATATATATATTTGTTTATATATATATATATATATATATATATATAAAGAACTAAATAATAATATAATAATAATTATAGTAATAATATACGTGTTTATTTGCTCACAAAAAAATTAAATAGAATAAAATTAAAATAAAATTTAATTTATTCTTACATGTTCGATGCGCTTACTTTTTCATCCCAACCATTTTCTATGAATCTTGAGAGTATGACATTTACCTCAAAACTCTAGTTGAGCCAACCTATTTATTCTTTAAACCCAATTTGAGCTACAAGACCCAATTTTTGAGAATAAACCCAATAACCCATCAAAAAACCCTTTTGCCAATCCGAATTTCTTCTTCGAAGCCAAGTAAGGCCTTAAATATATTTTAATTACTAAAATTAAAATTTTATAAATCTAGTTTGATTTAGAATAATATATTCATATAGCTCAATTTAGTTAATAGAAACTATATACACTAGCTTTTAATTAAAAAACTTAATTTAGAAATTCTTGTAAAAAAAAATTATTTTGACACATGTCATTGATGTGTATGTATTTAAATATTATAAAAATAATTTTAAACTATAGATATAAAGTGCCAATCATAAAATTATTAATTTAATATAATTCTACCCAAAAAATTGATTATTTTTATATATTAAGTTGATTTTTAAACTTTTTTTTAGCAATATAATATAATTATACCCACATAAACTATTTTTATACTAATGTATATAATCAAGATCATATTTTTTCGGTACGTAATTACCCCATGGCAGCCACCACTTCCCCAGCTCACACACACACTCAAGGGATGGTCTTGTCCCATCATCCCATTTGCATGCAACCTTGAGGGCCAACACCTTACACCACCTTACACCTCCATCATAGCATTTTACCTTATTCTCTATATAAATACAAATTCTCTTGACCAAGAAATTTAAAGTTATACATAGAAATGTAGAGAGCGATATAGTAAAAGATAGGAGGAGGAAGAGGAGGAGGAGAAGGAGGAGGAGGAATAGAATTGGTACAATCTTATCTTCCAACCTAAAAATCAAACTCACCCAAGTAAGAAAAATTTGAAACTCCTCGAACTTCATTCAAATTATAATCTCTTAATCCCATTCTTAAAAGATTAAATAAAAAACACAAATGGGAGTTAGCTAAAAATGAGCTAGACATGGAACTAGGGGTTGTTGGAGTTTGATTTGAAATTTGTATATGAAATATGAATGTGTAATTTATGCTCTTTTTATTTTGTGAGCTTGCTGGAGTTTGCATATTATGTATTTAGTATGATTAATGTCAAGAAATGTGAAATTCATGTCATGCATAAGGTGTAGAGACCGTGTTATTGAACCGTAGGTTCAATTTCAGATTTTCAAATCTTTGGATCCAAATTTGAATAATTTTCATAAATTCCCAAAAAAAATTTGTAGTGTCAAACGTTATGTTAAGAGTTAGATATTTGTGTTACCTTTTAAATAATATTTATTTGGAGTGATTTAGATAGGTATATTTTGAGATATAATTTTTGTAAAAACGTTGCAGTTTCTATTATGCTTCTGTTGAAGAGACCAAAACCATATTTTAAAAGTTTGATCTTAAAATGGTTTTTTCATTAAAGATGTTTCTAACATAATTTTTTATTTGCCGACTAAAAATAAAAATTTTTTATTACGGTTTGATGTACCAAATATATTTTCAAAGTCCTTGGACTGAATATGTCTCTCTAGACAGATTTAGTACTGCTTTCTTGTGGAAGTCATTTCACCTATATTTATTGGTTATTTAAAAATATATTTTTCACAAAAAAGTTAAAAGATTTTCTTATCTAGCAGTTATCCAATTTTTAGAATAAATGAAGTTATTTTGGTCCCCCAAACGAATTTCATTCTAACTGATGTTGAATATAAAAATCACTGAATTTATTTCTCCACATGCTAATTTAACCCATTTTCTTATGCAAGCCAAAACACCTTCTTTATGGAGCTCTAGAATAAGTGTTTTTTTATGACAATTTTAGGAGACTTCAGAATCTAACTCATATCCAAAATTTAGAACGTTTATAATTCATTTGATACCACAAAGGCATTCTAATTTAACTGATAAATAATCTAAATTATTTTATAGAATTTATTTTGGGCAAATTCAACCTTGTTTTGTAAGACTTAAATCACTTATTTTAATGAGTATCTTAAAAAGTGTTCTTCACGAAAGTTTTAATGGACCATTTGATTTAGCTCGTGCCCAAAAATCAGCATTTATTTTGAAGATATAATAACTCAAAAATATTTTACACTTTTTGTAAATAAAGCTGAAAATTTAGAATAATGTTAAATTTAGTGTAACCTAAGTTTATTAATTTGTCAAATGAAATTTGGAGCTTGTAATGTGATTAGTGTGAATTATTCGATGGGGGATCATGCACATAATATCTTGAATATAGAAATATGATTATTGTGAAATTTTTAATTTTAAATTTTTAATTATATTATAAGATGACATAAAATTGGGTGTATGCATTACATAATCATGCAATGATGCATTAGAAGTTGTACCTTTATGCATCACAAGTGTACTATCTTGCCATGAACATCGGATGCATGCCTTACCAGAGTCAATTGTACTTTTGAATCATGGTTAGGAGTGTCCCTGACATATAAATCTTTTAGTGGTTTATCTCTGGTAACCACCGTGGGTGCATCCCCTGTGTGGTTAATATTATTATTATTATTATTATTATTATTATTTTGGAGTGAATCTCTGGCAAATACCTTGGACATGTCTCTTTGAAATTTTTAGATCGTATCTCAAATTTTGGGTTGACGCCAAACAGAACGTTACTGACTCTTTAAGTTGACGACATGGATTAGCCTAACCCACACTGTTGTGATTGCATAAGGCAGTTATGGTATAAACTAAATGATAAAGTATTCTTTCACAACGAGGGTCAATTGTGATGGCTTAGGAGGTCAATTACCAATAAAGTCTAACTCATTGAATTTTTTGACGTGGAGTCTGTTTGGTTATTCTTGTGGTCGAGTGTCGGGTTGGTCACATGCATAGCATAAATTATCATCATTCATAGTAATTTCTTATTAATGTCTATGAATTGTTATCCTACTATGTGATTATGTGAAATTTTATTCAAAAATGATGATTGGAATTGATTGTTGTTTTAGTTAACTTAGTATGATTTCTAGAATTTTCTTTTGGGATTCGACTCATGGCGTTAATGCCACAAGTGAAGACATAAAGTTTGCTAAACCGAAGAAGTTCCTAGAACGTCAAGATTTTGGACCCGCGAAACAAAAATCGAACTTCTAAATTCCTTGTTTTTAAGTTGTAATAATTGATTCCTCTCTCTTTTGTATCAAATTTTGATAACATTATCGAATAACTGTAATTTGTAATTTTTGTGGTAATTGTCACATAGATCTAATAATTATAGATGTACTTATTTATATTTTAATTATAAATTGACTCACTAGCACAATTTATATGATTATGTGTATGTCTTAATATTTTTTGAGATTTGGAGTGTTATCGTTGTACTAATGATAAACTTATATTAGTGTGCAATTGAAATTATTTAGAATCGCATTATAACTCATAGAAAAGTTTTATTCTTATCCTTTCAACAACGTTGGTCCACAATGGATCTTATTTCTTTTTTCTATCGAAAAATGGTATTAAGTCTTAATATATTTATGATTGATAATAAATCGAATAAAAAAATATATTAATAAAAATAAAATAATTCTAAAACAAATAAAAAATCCTCACAAAATACGGAGTAGAGAACCCTCACAATGGATCCTACTTCAATGAATTGGAAAGAAATCATTTACTAAGGGCATATTTAATTATTAAAGTATTTTTAAGGAAATTAGTTATATCGTAGGATAAAAAGGGACAATTTGTACTATAAAATAAAAATGATAAAAAAAAAGAGATAAAGATGAGATATGGTATGATTATAGATGAGATTGTGAGATAAAACTTAAACTATGACATTATGAATAGAATGATGAAGGATACGTTATTTATTATATTATTTTAATATTGAATTAGTAGGAGATAAATAATTAAATAAAAGATATAATTATTTTGACAGTTAAATTTTATAGAAAAAAAATCTTAAGAAATTTATTTATCACAATCTCATTATCTCTTTAGTGTTAACTATCTCTTATTTAATTTCACATATTCAGTATAATTCATCTAAATAGAATAATCTTAACATTAAAATTAATGAAGCAAACAATAAATTAAAAAACATGTAGAACCTATGTGCTTTTTAAAATAGTTCCCCCATACACTTATTCTGTAGCTAAGGGACTAAATTTTTAAGTGAGACATATATGTATCTTAATTCTTATCCCTCATTTTGAATCTTTTGACCAAACATATCCAAAAGATTAAAGAAAAAACAAGACACTAAGGACATGCTTGAATACGTAAATTTTTGATAACATTATTTTTTTTCATTAATAAGAGAGTAGTACAATAGTTGAATCATAAATGGTCAGAGAAATAACAAATCGGTACAATGACATTTTACAAATTTTTAACGGGTTATAAAGATCTTTAAAATTAGCTGAAACTCAAAATGTCGCACTTATCGACGACGTCCACCACAGGAGAAGCTGCAATCGCATCTTCACTATACTTTTTCTGCGAATCTGACTGAAAAACACCCCGAACTCCTATTGTGAGGAGAGAAAAAATTCGCACTATCGACGAGAAGACAACTCCCATACAAGGAAAATGTGTAAAAAATACTAAACAGACATGAAAAACAAAGAAAAAACAAAATAAAATAAGATAGACAAATCTCGACATAACAAAAATACAAAAGAAAAAAGAGCAAGACACCTGCCTAAATAAGAGAACGAATCACCACAAAGCAGATCTAGCCAACTTACGGGACAAATCTGGTCAGAGGATGTATTTCATGTTTGATTAAGGAACTAAAGTGATAAGATAAGAATTAAGAGACATATAGTTTTCACCCGAAAATTTAGTTTTGTGTTTAATTATGGGCTAAGCATGGAGGTACTATTTTTGGAAGTTACATAAGCTTCCCACAATTTTTAATCATTTGTTCAGTTTGTCAATTTTAAGTATAATAACTATTCTATTTAGGTTAGTAAAACTGAATATGTAGGATTAAACAAGAATAATTAATACCAAGGGAAGGCTGAAATTGTGGAGATTAGACTTCTTTGGAATATTATTTTACTAATTTTAACTACTAAAATAATTATATTTACTTATTTAATTATCTATGTCACGCTAATTAATATAAAAATAATTTTATGATATTACTTATTTCTTATAATTTTGTAAAGAATTCAAGGTAAAACCTATCCATCACAATTCTTTCTATAATTCTATTATGTTTTATTTTCGATTGCATTTTTTATTCTTTTTACTTCTCATGCAAAGAGAAATAAAATTATGAATAAATTACATCTATACTCTTTATATTTAAGGGTAATAACATTGACATTCTTTTACTCTATAAAATATTATTGTACTTTCTTATTTTATTATTTATGGACCCGTTTGGGTGACCTTACTTATTTATTTATTGACTTATAAGTTAAAAAATAAGTCACGTCATTTGGATAATCAAATAAACTAAAAATAAAAAAATAAGCAAATAAGTTCATTTTAATAGCCAAATAAGCAAATAAATTGACTTATAAACAAATAAATAAATAAACTTGTTTGAGTAGCTGACTTATAAGCAAATAAGCAAATAAGTTATAAGTCACCCAAACAAATTTATTTATTTGGAATTAATTTATTTACTAATAAGCAAATAAGCCAATAAACAAATAAACAAAATCCACTCAAAAGAGCCTATGTAACATTTTAATTTAAAATTACAATTTTGTCCTCCTTCATGTTCTCAGTTCTCACCTCTTCATCCTCGACGACGGCTTCTTTTTCTTCTCCTGCGAGCTGAGCAAGATCACGATTTCTTCTTCATCTTCGCGACCACCCCTCTGATTTCATCGAAGATGAAGTTCAACATAACAAATCCGACTACTGGCGTTCAAGTGGTCGCCGCCGCACATTCAGCCAAAACCCTTGGTCGCCGCCGCACATTCAACCGAAACCCTGAGTCTGTGAATGTAAGGAGATTTCTCCATCTTGAACTCCCCTAGGGTTGAGAGGCTGTTGTCAATGTGGGACATTTGCTTCATTTGTGACATTTTCTCGATAAAATCTTGGGATTTTGATTTTTAAAAAAAACCTAGGTTTCTTTTTCTTCTTTTTTTGCTCTTTTCGGGTCCATCTGATTCTCTTGTGGGTTCTCTAGTAAATGAGGAAAATTTAGGAATTGGGTATGGGAAGTGTCTGTTTCTTCCTTAAATTGTTGGTGGTGATGAATTTGACGATAAGAAAAAAAAAAGTCCAACAGGGCGGTATTGGTGGTGTTCGACTTTGCTTTTCTTTCTTTATTTCTTCTTTCTTGGAAACTGGTTGTTCGTTGATGATTGTCCCTTCGTTGGGTTTCTTGGTTCTACAAAGGACCAATCGATATGATCAATGATTTAAAAAAACAAAAATGCTATATTCACTCCCTTTATACATTCTTTCATTCAACTACTCTTACCATTTCACTTGGATAATAAATTTGAAAGAATGTATTTTATGTTAAATTTATTATTTAACGATTAAAATATAATTACAGTGGTTGAAAGAATGTCTGAGAAGAGTGCCTCTAAGCATTATTGAAAAAAATAAGTGATTGGAGTAAAAAAAAAAAAAAAAAAAAAATGATTGGAGAGAGAACTGGCGGAGGGAGAGGAGTAGTAGGTGGTGCCAGTGGGGATTGACATTGATTGAGGTAAAAAATGAATAATAAGAAAAAAATTATAATTTTAAAGTAATTTTTGATGATATCATATTTTTTTTTGGGTGGAATTTGAGATTGAGGGGAGCGAAGATAACATAAATTTTCGATCAACGGGATGAATTAAATTATTATATAAATAAAAAAATAAAAAAAGTATAGTAGTATTTAAGAGAATAAAAGAGGTGCCAATGTTATTATTTTTGAATATAAGAGATATAAATATAATTTATTCTAAAATTATTTGTAGAGTTTACATAATGTTACATAAGATTTTCAAATTATTAAATAGTCAATCGAAAAACATATGCACCAAAGTTGGATGAGCCATAGGAGTGTAAAAATAGTTCGAGAGCTGACGGGATTCGAAACCCGTCACTGTACGAGCTTGGCCGAGTTCGGTTTGTACTGTTCATGGATCGGACCTGAACTGTACCTACAATCTCGTGGGCCGACCCGGCCCTAGACCCAACCTTAGGCCCGTCGTTAGCCTTAGGTGTGGGTTAGGGTTAATTTGTTAATAAAAAAAAAAAAGAAGAAAACAAGAAAGAAAAAGAGAAACAGATGACACTGCTCCAGCTCCCCTTCC
>JAOTRH010441252.1:0-32838 GCA_034768845.1 Heliamphora exappendiculata
GTCCATTGCGATTGTGAGCCTACATGTATAATCTGTCAGAACCTTTGACCCGATCTTCCGTGCAGCACGCACTGAGTCAAATACTGGACAGAATATACGGACTATGCATTTATATATCCCTAACAAAAATATGAAACCATAAATACAAAATCAACTCAAATGTTTCTCATTAATATGCTAGGGATCCAGAATAAAATACATAAAAACATGATTTTTCAGTATACATTTCCAACAAGATTTAGAACTGTTGCTAACTTTATTTTACAGGTGTTTTAATCCTGGTTTTATGATCATCATTAATTCATGCTTGATAGAATGGTTTGTGAATGATGATTATTTTTTTTTAATCACGGGAGTTGACAGTGATAGATCGAATGTGAGCCTTCGGGACATAAGATCATTGTAATAGCTAGCTATATGTTTTTAAATATCTATTTAGATTATTTAAAAATAGGTTGACCATGTCCAAGAACACAAAGAACGGAGGCGGCACCGAGGGTGGTTCGGGTTTTAACGGGCCACAGATCGCGATAAGTTTTTTAATGGTTTTAAACGATTTTTTCGGGTGAGTTTTCAAAGGTATTTATGTATAAAAAATAGTATAAAAAACAATTCAAAAATAGCAAAGAAAAATCATCAAAATAGCTCGGTTCCGGCGGCTTTGTCAGCGGCGGTTCGACGGCGATTTTTATTATTTTTCAGACCATTTTTGAGATTTTGGGCAATGTTTTAAATATAAAAAAGCAGTAAAACATACCTCAAAATACTGTCAAAAATAGAAAAACAAATGGACCAAAATCATAACCTAAACAGGCGGTAAACAGGCCGGCGGCAGCGGTGCCCAGCGGTAGCAGCTTCCAGGCTGTTTTTCAATAGTTTTCTGGGTTATTTTTGAGTAGATTGTTCACAAAAAGATAGTATTGTTTGAGAGATTTCTTTTGATATAAAGTACGTCAAAAGCGAAGTTCGGATAAGGCAGGAACGAACTCGGGAAGTTGGCGGCACTAGGTGCAGCAGCAGCAGCTTTGGGCAGTATTTCTGGCAGTGTTTTGGGCAATTTTTAGCAGATTGTTTCATAGAAAAAAATTACTTTTTGAGAGCTTTCTTTTGATATAAAGTACGTCGAAAATCGAGTTCGAAAAGAGGTCAAAAAAGTCTCGAGAAGTAGGTTGCACATTGTTGTTGCAGCCAGCAGCGTTTTTTCTTATTCGGACAATTTTTTAGCTATTTTGGGCATTTTTCCAGAATATTTTTTGATAGAAAAGTCCCATATTTTGAGAGCTTTCCAATGATATAAAGCTCATTGAAAACAGAGCCCAAATGAGGCGGTAGGATCCGCCTGAAGGTGGCCGCAAGAGCGGCGCCGGCGATGGCTTGTGGTGGTCCTGCGGTTTCTCTTTCCCGAGGTTCCTTTGTGTTAATTTTCTGATGTATACGAGACTAATATGATATATCAGTATATATTAGATAGTATCAGAAAAGTCTGATGCAATCAGGACACTAAATCAAAGGCGAACAGGGATTGAAACAACTGACTCTCTTAGGGAGACTGAAACACCTCAGTTTTTCACTTGGATCATAAAATCGAGATATACGCATATAATATTTGTGTAGATATATGAACTGCGTGGATGATTGAATATCTGTTTTATTTATCCTATTAATTTAATTAATTCAAAATTTTGGTTATAATTAAAATATTTTGTAATGAAAAATAAAATTAAGTTTTTAATTAATTAATTTTAATTAAATAAAAAAACTTTAAATATTTTATTTTTTACAAAATATCACGTTTAAGATGATTTTAATAAAATAGGATATCTTGAAAAAGCGTAGAAATTAATTCTGAAATTTGAATTAATTAAACAGAAAAATGTTTGATCAAAATAAAAAAAAAAATTTCGAAAAATATGGAACGAAAAAATAAATAAATAAATACCTTTAATCACTACCGTAACTGAAAAGCTAAAAGAAAAATTGTGCATTTATTAAATTTTATTTGTTACGCATTTAAATACGAAAAGATGGTTTGATAAACTAAAATTTTTGGAATCGTGTACATAGAAAGATGTTTGATTCTTTCAAATCGTGTGATTTTTCAAAATTAATAAGTTTATTTTAATTAAGCAGATTTTTATAATCCTAAAAAATATTTTAAAAATCTAAGTAGGAGAGGGAATTCATTCACAGATAAATTATGCGGTCTCCATCACTAGTTTGTAGGCGATGCAATTAAACCCTGCGTATCAGCAGTAAGGCCTTCCTCTCCAACGAATAGATTAATTGCGGTATCGCCAGTACAAACCTCTTTTAGAAATAATTCTGGATAATTGTTAGTGTGGATCACTTCTCCATCTGACGAGTTCATTGCGAAGCGATTGATATGGGATTAGGTGATGGTTAACACTTAACTGTATATAATAATATCCGCTCTATCTTAATCACTACTATTATATACTTGACCAAAGTTATGTCAGCTATTTAATTTTACTTAGCATGGTCAATTGCCTAGATAGTAAAATTAAAAGGAATTGGCATGTCTGGTCTTATGAAAAATAGTAGATGTCCTCCCATCAAGCCATTCTATTCTCAGGTTACCAGACTACTGGCGAATTAATTTTAAAATAGTAGAGAAAACCAAATTAAAATGAATTCAAAGTTTTACTCATCATAATTAATGATTTTATTTAATTATGTGATTCTCATGATTAAAATAGTTTTCAATCCACTCGCTTTAATACTCAAGGAAAACAAACTTACGGGATCAAATTTTGTTGACTGAAAATATAACTTGAATATAGCTTTAACTACAAATGATATTCTTTCAATACTAAGAAATGTGTCTGTTTTAAAAAAAGATTCTTCCGCTTGACCGAAATGCATGAAAAAGAAAAAAGTTCCGAAATATGGATACACGATTTCCAGGGTAGTTAGTGGGCCACGGACTAGTGTGAAAAAGCCGAAAGGTAGATGTTTTCACTCTAACCAGACACGGCACTGGAAAAAACTATGTCCAGTATTTCTCAGTAAGCCGAACAACAAGGATAATTTCTGTTCACTAGTTGTGGAAACATGTTTAACGGTGCTATCTACCGGTGATTAGTATGTAGATACGGGAGCCACTAATCATTTCTATAATTCATTACAAGGGTTTTAGAAAATCCGACAACTTAATGATGGAGTGATTTACCAACATATGGGTAATAATACAAAGGTAATAACAGTTGCAGTATGAGATATTACTCTAAGTTTTGGTAGAGATCGGATTTAAATATTGAGATATTGTCTTTATGTACATGCCATTAGAAGGTACTTAGTTTCTGTTTCTGGATTGGCTAAAGATGGATATTTGATTTATTTTAATAATTCTGTGGTTATTAAGGAGAATAAACGAGTTATCTGTTTTGGTACATTAGTGGATAATCTTTATATTATTACTCCAATCTCTCCTACACTGCAACTAACTGAAACGAATAATACATCTATATTACCATATAAGAGAAAGTTTCCTTCTTTAATTAACCAAGCGTTTCTTTGGCATTTACACTTAGGTCATATTAATCTAAAAAGAATAAATAGACTGGTAGCAGATGGGCCTTTAAGTTCATTATAAGTGGAGACACTTCCAGTCTGTGAATCTTGCTTATAGGGTAAGATGACCAATAGGCCCTTTTTGGCCAAAGGCTATAGAGCTAAAGAACCGTTAGAGCCGGTTCATTCTGATGTGTGTGGTCCTATGACAATCCAGGTTAGAGATGATTTTGAGTACTTCGTCAGTGTCATTGATGACTACTCATGGTATGAATACATTTACCTGATGCACCGTAAGTCTGAATGTTTTAAGATATTCAAAGAATCACTACGATCCGACCGGGGTGAGAAATACCTCTTTGGAGAGTTTAAGGACTACTTGTCATCAGAGGGGCTTACATTCCAATTGACTGTTCCTGGCACTCCGCAGCAGAATGGTGTAGCATAAAGAAAGAATAGGACTCTTATGGAGATGAAAAGGTCAATGATGAGTTATTTAGGTTTACCAAATTCATTTTAGGGACTCGCTTTAAAGACAGCGACTTACATTCTGAGCTTAGTACCTTCTAAGTCAGTACCTTCTACTCCCATAAAAGTGTGGACCAGGCGTAAGCTTAGTCTGAAACACATTCAAATTTGGGGGTGTCCAGCACATGTGCTGAAAGAGAACACGGGTAAGTTATAACCGAGGACAGAAGTCTGTTTCATTGTAAGGTACCCCAAGGGAATGAAGGGTGGCCTATTTTATAATCATAAGGATTAGAATGTCAATTTTAGCACTAATGCCCGATTCTTGGAAGAGGATTATTTTATGGATCACAGGCCCAACAGCAACATTGTTCTGGAATAACTGAGAGGAAATACCTGTAGAACGAAAGAATAAGTCACTGATATTCCATTACCTCGTCGTAGTGGGAGGATTATCGGGACAGGTGTAAATCAAGAACTTGGGACTGATGCACAGGGCTCAGATTCTGCACAGCGTGTTACTACTAGTACACAGACACAGGTAGTGTCTCGTCATAGTGGGAGGGTTATTCATCAACCTGATCGGTATATGTTCTTGGGAGTGTCTTTTGACTGGATCCCGGTAGAACTAGATACCGAACCCTGTAACTACAATGAAGCAATTTAAGACAAAGATGCAAATCTTTGGCAAAGGGGAATGAATTCAGAGATGGAATCTATGTTTTCCAATCAAGTCTGGAAACTTGTAGAACCACCCAAAGGGATACAATTCATTGGATGCAAGTGGATCTACAAGAGGAAGAGAGGAGCAGATGAAAAAGTTGAAACCTTCAAAGCTAGGCTTGTTGCTAAAGGATTCACTCAGAAAGAAGAGATCGATTATAAGAAAACCTTTTTGTCAGTAGCCATGCTTAAGTCTATCCGGATTCTCTTATCCATTGCTGCTCATTTTGACTATGAAATATGGCAAATGGATGTCAAGACAGCTTTCCTTAATGAAAGTCTTGATGAGTGTATCTATATGATACAACCAGACGGATTTATTGCAAAGGGTCAGGAACACATGTTGTGAAAGCTTAAGAGATCTATTTATGGACTTAAGCAGGCATCAAGGTCTTGGAACACTCGGTTTGGCCAAGCCATTAAGTCTTATGATTTTGATCAAAGTCTAGATAAGTCCTGTGTGTACAAGAAGCGTGACGGAAGCATGGTGATCTTTCTAGTACTTTATGTAGACGATATGTTGCTCATCGAAAACGATGTGGGTGCATTATCTACGGTTAAAGTATGGTTATCTGGGCAGTTCGATATGAAGGACTTGGGAGAAGCCAGTCACATCCTTGGGATCAAGCTTGTGCGAGATCAAAAATGAAGAATGTTAGGCTTATCACAAGCAAAGTATATCGATGATATCTTTGCTCGTTTTAGTATGCAGGATTCCAAGAAAGGGTTTTTCCCTTTCAGGCATGGAATCACTCTATCCAAGGATCAACGTCCTAAGACACCTGATGAGATAGAGAAGATGAAGGTAGTTCCTTATACTTTGGAAGTAGAAAGCCACATATATGATATGTTTTGCACTAGACCTGACATCTGCTTTTCTGTTGGCATGGTTAGCAGATATCAGTCTAACCCAAGGCAGGAGCACTGGACTGCGATAAAGAATATATAATCAACTATATGAAAATAACTAAGGATTATATGTTGGTTTACCGGGCAAACAGTCAAGTACCTTTGGGGTACATATACTCAAATTTCTAGTCAGACATAGAGTTTACATCAAGAGACAACCTTGTAAATCATTTACAAAGAGCTTACCGGCTAAGGCTTTTGGTAGTCATATAGAGGGCATGGAAGTCAGATGTATGGTAGCATAGTTTTGAATATAAGTGGGAGATTGTTAGGGTTAGTATACTGAAAATCATATTTTTAGTGTTTAATTTTATTTTAATAAAATTAATTTTTTATTTTTTGAGAATCTTTATGAGCAATGTATGTGTATTATTTCTTTAATGTTATGCATGGATGTCCGATATTTTGTATAGTATTTAATCTGTTGTGTAGAGTACGGCTTGCACACAGAAGATCATATTTTAGGTTCTTGCAGAATATAAGTTTTATGTTCACAGTTTAAATGAAAATGGGCATACCATCGGTACGACTGTGGCACAGAATTTTAGTAGGCCAGTCATGGTTATGGGGAACAAATAATAGTGTCATCTATTGTTCCGACTCTCTGTGCCAGTACACTTTGCGTGTATTGGACGGGACATTTAAGTAATTAATTTTATACTAACTATATAAATTAATTTGCATCTCAAGATTATTATGAATAGTGTTTATCCTCTTAATTCTGAAATAATTATTGATTTGCATATATTTAATATTCCTTATTTTGATTCATTAGAGGGTGCAATCTTATATGGGTCTATATTCCTGGTCAATTAGATTGCGGTATTATTTATATGGTGAATATTAATTATTGACGGAATTCACGTCCCGAAAGATCGTGATTGATGATACCCCCTCAAGTAAGCTTATAAGTTTTGACCGGGTTAAACCCTACATGTGGATTTTATTATCCGACGGTCAAATAAGTTAAGCGGAAGGGCTTAAGGAATATCAAGATGCCGATTAAATTAAATTGTTAGTAATTAAATTTAATTGGCGGGTATCGAGAATCTTAACGTGAGGAGAAATGGTAAGCATTTAATAACAGGAGCTCAATGCTATATGGTCTTGAGATTTTGGGTCAGAGTGCAATTATAGTTCTTTAGTGGTGTGAACTGTAATTAAGTGTTTTATAAAAATTGTAGAAAATGCTTCTAGTTTTCCATAATTACAGATACCGCTATGAGGTTTGCTTAATTGTAGAAACCACTGATATGTGTATGTGTTCCACTAGAAGTCTTACTCATAATTTCTCTCCAAGTCCCTGCTGTAGCCCTATAAATATGCGAGTAGCCTGAACCAGTTTCATAACTTGTCTTCTAAGACTAAAGTTGTCCAGGTTATGCCAGTAGGAGTTCTTGGAGGATTATAGCCCACACTATATCCGGGAATGGCATAAGGGAATACAGTAGAAAATCTGACAGGAGCTTCAACTCGAATTTAAATTGTTGTTGAAGATTTGACAGGTAAAAAGGTATTCTTCTAAATTAACTTCAGATGCACGGGTTTTATTTTGTTCGTTCGTCATCAAAAGTATTTATTTGGAGTTCGTTTTGGCGTTTGCCAGTCCATTTAATTTTTTTCTGATAATTGTTTGCAAAAATAAAGATCTTGGCAGTCTTGCCTCCAACAGGATATTGATATTACCCATCAACATACTCAATGAATCCTATTGCGCGGACAAAATTCTAAACTTAATGTTTCCACATGATCAAATTCGAAGCTGTGAGACCCGGTTCCTTTTTATTTTCGTGTGTATATTTAAAATTTTGGTTATCACTTTAATCGATGTTTAGAGCAACATCTTTTTATATATGTGCTATGCATGCAGGGGTCTTGTTTAGTTTTTTCGTTTGGTTTTTCACCTGGCGATGACTGCTCCAGCAGTGGCCTGTCCGTTCTAGTGGTGGTGTGGCAGAGATCTATGTCGGTACGGGTCTGCTCGAGCGGTGCCTGTTCGCTCGAACAGTGCAGGCCTAGCGCGAATATCTATAAAACCTGCCTTGCCTTGCTTTTTAAGCTAAAATATCTTTTCCAAGTCTATCTTTTCTCTCTACACAAACCTCTACCTTCTCTCTAGCTTTTGGGAGGGCTTGGGCTTAATTTTTGGTGATCGGATAGCAGATCCTTGGTGTTCGTGCTGAGGGATTCGCGTTCATTCGGACGGAATCTCGTTTCGATGACTTTTATTTTTTATTGGGGTTTAAAGCATCGAGTTTTGAACTCACCGAGGTAGGATCCTAGACTATCTTGTCTTTAAAGAGTGATACGTGCAATTATACGCTTTTCACCAGTTAAAAATGCTTTAAATGTTGTATTTTATATTTAAACCATGTTTGTTCAGATAAAAAGCATATTTTTTACTTTTTCTTGGTTTATTACATGATATGGACATGTGGATGTCCGTGGTTTTTAGAAATGTGGTTTTGAAAATTAAGGATTTATGAAAATCTTGAAAACTGGGTTTTTGAGATTTGGAGCTAACCCTCGGAGTTGAGTCTCAGATTTTGAGATATTTTAATAGAAAGGGTGAAAACATTTTGAAAATGTTGTTCGGTCTCCATGATTAATGGATGACATGGCGGATGGCCATTGGATCTTTTTAACATGATTGTTGTATAGTTTTAAAGGTTTTCGTAGTCGAGCTACGGGTTAGTTTTTAAATGATTCGTTAGATGTGGTGTGACAGTGTGTGTGTGTGTGTTGGGTGCTTCGTTCCCTCGGGTTAAGCCCATAAGGAGGTGGTTTACATTGTTGTGACTCCATATAGAACTTGCCATTGCCTAGCAAGTCTTAAATGATTCAGGACTAAGGTAATGCGCAGGAATCTATAGTTGTTACCTCTATTCCGGGTGTGACAGAGTTGGTACTTAGGCATCATTTTCTCAGTTGACTCCGTATAGAACTTGTCATTACCTAGTAGGTCTTAAATGATTCAGGACTAGGGTAATGGACAGAAGTCTATAGTTGGCAGCCGTGGTCTTTGCCTTGAAGGTATGGCGGCACTATCTTTATGGTGAGTATTTTGAGGTTTTATCCGATCACAAGAGTTCGAAATACATGTTTTTACAGAAAGACCTGAGTCTACGCTAACGACGGTGGATGGAGTTGTTGGAAGACTATGACTTTGACTGGTAGTACCATCCGGGGAAGGCCAATGTCGTGGTCGACGCTCTTAGTAGGAGATCACATGGTTCGTTCGCTTCCATGGCTATACGAGAGTGGGATATGCTTGAAGAGATTGGTGAGTTTGATCTAAGTCTAGGGGAGACAGCGGAGGGTGCGACCTTATTTTCAGTGGTTTCACGACCCTTGTTGCTTACTCGTGTGATAGAGATTCAACAGACCAATCAGGTGGCTCAGATGTTGCGTGATCGTATTGCTAGTGGAAAGGACACTACGGAATGGGTTGTGAGCTCATATCAGAGTTTGAGATTAGAAGGGAGATTATTTGTACCAGAGTCGTGCCATGCCAATGTATTACATGATTTTCATCATTCTCGTCTTGCAGTGCATCCAGGAGGTACTAAGATGTATCATGATATGCGCCGTCAATTCTGGTGGAAGGGAATGAAGAGGGATGTGATTCAATTTGTTTCCCAGTACATTACTTGTCAGCAGGTGAAGGTGGAGCATCAGAGACTGACAGGGTTGTTACAGTCGGTGTCAATATCAGAATGGAAGTGGGAGAACATCACAATGGACATTGTATCGGGACTTCCTAGATCGCCTAAGGGACACAACGTTGTTTAGGTTGTGGTTGATAGGCTGACGAAGTCTACACACTTTTTTTCCCATCCGCGTGAAGGATTTTGTGGACAAACTGGGTAGATTATATGTCAGAGAGATAGTCTCGTTACACGGAGTACCTGTATGTATTGTTTCTGACCGAGACCTGCGCTTTACAACGCGCTTTTGGTAGAACCTTCAGGTGGCTTTGGGAACGAGTTTGACGTCAGTAGTGCGTTTTATCCATACACAAATGGTCAGTCCGAGCAGACCAAACAGATTTTAGAAGATATGTTAAGGGCCTATGTACTTGATTTTAGGGGTTCTTGGGAAGATCATCTACCATTGGCAGAGTTCGCCTACAACAGTAGTTATTAGTCTAGTATTGGGATGTCACCGTATGAGACTTTGTATGGCAGGCTGTGTAGATCGCCGATGTTGGACAGATGTGGGAGAGACCACAGTTTTGGGACCTGACTTGGTGCGAGAGACTACAGAGAAAATCATTATGATTCACCAACGTCTAGTGATAGCTCAGAGTCGTCAGAAGAGCTTTTCTTATCAGAGGAGAAGACCATTGGAGTTTGAGGTTGGGGACCACATGTTTTTTAAAGTCTCGCAACGCAGAGGTTTGATGAGGTTTGGCCATAGCGAGAAGCTATCACCGCATTTTATTGGACCATTTGAGATCCTTGAAGGGATTGGGGAGGTAGCATACCATTTGACTTTACCACCTCAGTTGGCATCAGTGCACAACTTGTTTCACGTTTCCATGCTACGGAAGTATGAGCCTGACCCATCACATGTTCTGGACTGGGCTGAGTTACAAGTAGATATGTTACTTATAAGGAATGACCTGTGAAGATTCTGGACAGGCAGGAGCAAGTGTTGAGAGGGAGGACCATTGCTTATGTCAAGGTTATGTGGCTTCATCACGGTGTTGAGGAAGCGACGTGGGAGCTTGAGTCCAGGGTTCGTGCAAGATATCCAAAATTGTTTTCCTTGTAACCTTGTAGCGAATTTCGGGGACCAAATTTCTTAAGAGGGGAGAGTTGTGAGACCCGGTTCCTTTTTATTTTCGTGTGTATATTTAAAGTTTTGGTTATCGCTTTAATCAACGTTTAGAACAACATGTTTCTATATGTGTGATACACAATGCAGGGGTCTAGTTTAGTTACTTCATTGGTTTTTCACCCAGCAATGACCACTCGGGTGGTGGCCTATCTGCTCGAGCGGTGGTGTGGCAGAGATCTATGTCGGTAGGGATCCGGTCGAGCGGTGCCTATTCGCTCGAGTGGTGGAGGTCTGGCACAAAAATCTATAAAACCTGACTTGCCTTGGTTTTTTAGCCAAAATATCTTTTCTAAGTATATCTTCTCTCTCTAAACAAACCTCTACCTTTTCTCTAGCTTTTGGGAGGGTCCGAGCTTAGTTTTTAGAGTTTGGATAGCAGATCCTTGGTGTTCGTGCCGAGGGCTTCGCGTTCATCCGGACGGAATCTCATTTTGACAACTTTTATTTTTCGTTGGGATTTAAAGCATCGAGTTTTGAACTCAGCAAGGTAGGATTCTAACTATCTTGTCTTTAAGGGGTGCTACGTGCAATTATATATTTTTTCACTGGTTGAAAATGCTTTAAATAATGTATTTTATGTTTAAAATATGTTTGTTCCTATAAAAAGCATATTTTTCTCTTTTTCTTGATTTATTACATGATACGGCCGTGTGGATGTCCACAATTTTCATAAAGGTGATTTTGGAAATGGAGGATTTATGAAAATCTTAAAAATCAGGTTTTGGAGGTTTGGAGCTAACCCTCGGGGTTGAGTCTCAGATTTTGAAATTTTTTGATAGAAACGGTGGAAACATTTCGAAAATGTTGTTCGGTCTCCATGATTAATGGATGACATGGCGGATGGCCATTGGATCTTTTTATACATGATTGATGTTTAGTTTTAAAGGTTTTCGTAGTCGAGTTACGAGTTGATTTTTAAATGATTTGTTAGATAATTCGTGACAGTGTGCATGTTAGGTGCTTCATTCCCTCGAGTTAAGCCTGTAAAGAGGTGGTTTACATTGTTGTGACTCTGTATAGAACTTGCCATTACCTAACAGGTCTTAAATGATTCAAGACTAGGGTAATGGGCAGGAGTCTATAGTTGTTACCTCTGTTCCGGGCGTGACATAGTCGGTACATAGGCATCATTTTCTCAGTTGACTTCGTATAGAATTTATCATTACCTAGCAGGTTTTAAATGATTCAGGACTAGAGTAATGGGCATGAGTCTATAGTTGTTACCTCTGTTCTGGGTGTGACAGAGTCAGTACATAGGCATCATTTTCTCGGTTGACTCCGTATAGAACTTATCATTACCTAGTAGGTCTTAAATGATTCAGGACTAGGGTAATGGGTAGGAGTCTATAGTTGTTGCTTTCTTCGGTTGTGTGATCCGAGTGAAAAATAACGTTTTGTTCTCAGCTGTGTGATCCGAATAGAAAATAACGTTTTGTTCTCGGCTGTGTAATCCGAGTGGAAAATAACATTTTGTTACTGTTTCTCTTTAATTGTTAAACGTTATATGCATTGTTTGAAATTCATGGTTTCAAGGATAGAAAACCCCTTTTAGTGGCTCATGTGGTTGAGTCAATTTTATATTATGTGATTGCATATCTTGTTTTACTACATCATAGTCTGTTCTATTGGGCTTTGACTCACGTGGTGAGATTTGTGAAAACCTTTTTCAGGTATTGATGATCATGAGGGATGATCTAAAAGTGCCCGAGGTGGTGGAAGACTTATGTATAGTTTTCATTTTAATTATGAAAACATGTATTGCCTGCTTCTGGAGGTGTGATTTGTAAGCCTTGAGGCGATATATTATGTATGTATGAAAAAGTATGTATGTTGTACTGAGATACGAACCTTTGATACTCCTTTTAATTCCAAATGCTATATTTTTGGTTGATTGTTTTACAAGTAAAACCTTATTATTTTTATAAATGGTGGTTCGGTGGGCTTTTTATGTGACATTGAATTTTGGTGTGTGATAGAAACATCTAGCTTTGTTGTAACCAAAGAATTAAGATTGGAAACCAAGGTTGAGAGATTAGATGATGAAGATCAACTCTTAGCCATGGATCTCCTCGTTGCAGCTACATGCTCTGATACCATGCGGAAGAACTCAGATAAACTAAAAATATCTTCATTCCTTCTGTTAGTTACAAATCACACATCTATTTATACTAAAGATTTACAATTGTCATTGTTAACTAACTGATCTATCCGAATGCTTGATCTCCAAGTATTACTACTCTATAGTTCAGCTTATAGTTCTTAAGTTCTCTATTGTTACTGATATAGGAGATGGTTAGATGCAGGTGTGATTTATCTCGACTGTGGCTGTGATTTGTCTCGATTGTGGCTTGTTTTGTTTGCTGATGTGTTGTTGCTTACTACTAATGCTAGTATCAGTAGGTAAGGATACTCCAACACCAGTGGTAAGTCAATATAAGGCGGCGAGTAACGGCCAGGTGACTACGAGATGATCATGTGAGACCATGTTCTGCTTATTTTTAATAGATATACATATTCGGTGTTTTTCAACACGTTTTTTCATTTTTGCTTTAATATATTTATATGCGTTTTGACGCATGTTTCGATTTAAATAAGCATACGGGGTTGGTTCGGGGGGCTGCCAAGAGTTACGGTGCAAATTTTAAAAATTCAAAAAAAATATATTTTGGAGGCCTATAATTGTCTAGAGTTAGATATTTTCAAAACATATTTTCAAAACTTAACGACTAAGTTTCCTCATTTTTCTCTCTACCTTCTCTCTAACTTCTCGGAGGCCCGGGGCTTGGTTTTTGACGGACCAACAGCCGATCCTTGTTATAGGCATCATGGTCTACGCATCCATCTGGATGAAATTTCATTCTAACGAAGCTCGATTTTGCACGTGAATCGAGGCGTAGAGTTTTTGACTCACCGAGGTAGGATTCTAGACTGTATAGATGTTTGAGGGTGCTATATGTAATTATATGTTGTTTCACCGTTTAAAAATACATGATAGGTTATTTATGTTTAAATCGGGTTTTTTTCTTTAAAATAGTTTTTCATCATTTTGATGGATGGATGGGTGTTTTGATGGTTTTCTTTCGAGATTTTGGTGTTAGGCTTGGGCATGTGAATGTCTGAGAGTGTTGGATGAGTATTTGGAGATTTGATTTGAGTTTTGGAAGCAAAAATTGTAGCTTAAAACACTTTCTGGGTAGGATCAGTCGATTGGATCATGGGATCAGTCGACTGGATCATCATTTTGGGAGTTCAGTCGACTAGACCTGAGAGGTCAGTCGACTGAAAATGCTTCTGTTTGGTTTTCTTCTTTTCTCGAGAGTTTTTCAGTCAACTAGAGGCTTGGGTCCAGTCGACTGGGGTTCTGTGTGAGCGTTTATTGGTTGCTTGGATGGTTTGGTGGTTCTTTTGGGGAAAGGAATGGTTTGCAAAAGGATTTTTTACGAAAACTTTGAAAAATATGTTTTCTTTTGGAGGTTTAGAGCTAACCCTAGGGGTTGAGGATCAATCTTGAAAACATTTGATAAAAGTGTGTGTTTTTTTATACCTGTTAATCTCCATGTTAGTGGATGGATCCATATGTTTGTTTGATCTCCATGTTAATGGATGGATCTATATGTTTGTTTGATCTCCATGTTGATGGATGGATCTTTCTCTAAATGTGAAAATATTTTTGTATTGTAAAACGATTCTTTAGATGTACAGAGATAGCTGGTATGTGGCATGAGTTGCCCTCGGTGGAAGTCCAAAAATATGCGCAGAGTAGGTACCTTTTGTTCTTACGGGGTAGTTCTCGTAAAGAAGGTGGTTGGGTGCTTTGTTCCCTCAGGTTGTTGAACCCGTAAACTACGCCTTTACGTTGTGGTGCTCCGTATAGAACTTGCCATTACCTAATCGGTCCTATGATGTATAGGGATTAGGTAAAGGGCAGGAGTCTATAGTTGTTACCTCTGTCCCTTTGTGACGGAGTCGGTACATAGGATTTATTTTCTCTTTCCTCGGTTGTGTGATCCAAGTGGAAAACAACGTTTTGATTACAGTTTTCTTTAACTATTGCTTGCATTAGTTATAATGCTTGGTTTTGTGTGTGGTTGAGTTAGCTCCCACCATATGATTGCATATCCTGCTTTACAGCTTTATAGTCTATTTCTGTTGGGCTTCGACTCACGGTGTGGGATTTTACTGTAAAACCATTTTCAGGTCTAGAGGTTGATGATCACGAGGAGTTGATCTAGTGGTGTCCGAGGTGGCAAAAAGCTTTACTAGTTTTCCTTTTGTATGCCTATTTGAAGGCATATTTTGTACGCCTCAGGGCGATATACTTATGCTTGTTGAATCAGGATGTTTTCCTGTTTATGAGAGATGCATTTTAGGTATTCTTCCGATTTCAACAGGTATATTTGAATGTATGAAAACTTATTTTCATAAAATTGGTGTTTGGTGAATTTTCACGTGAGCCTGGATTTGGGGTGTGACAACTTGGTATCAGAGATCTGGATTCGAATACCTAAGAGCCATGAGAAGAGGATTTATGGTGAGGTTGATTGTGTATGCTTGCTTGCATGTGATTAAATGTTTTTATAACATGCTGATTGCTGTTTTAGCATAACTGATTGCGTATATGTGGGTAAGGAGGTCGAATCTCAAGATTGATGAGTCTTGCCTTAGGGCGTTTGGAATAACAGATTTGGAAGCCAAGTTAGAAATACATTTGGCCGACGTATTTTCTAGAAAGGAATCTGAATAGGTTATCCGAATGGATGAGTTTATCTTGTTGGTTCTCCTCGGTATGTGAGACGTGTTTACATAACCTTAAGTGGCTACTTGTTAGCATGCTTATGTGCATTATGTGTTTATGTTAGAGATAACATGCTGTAGGAACGCTTATCCTGTTATCCTGCCTTCATATAGAATTATATCCACGCGGGGAGTACGGGGACGGGGACAGGATCATGGCTGAGGCCGTGGCCGAGATCGAGCATATGTTCAGGTCCCAGAGGAGGGAGACGTTCATGCCCCACAGGAACAGGTGGGTGGTGCTAACGTCATGCAGGAGATGCTTGCCACTATGAGAGCAATGGCTAGGCATCCTGGGCTAGAGAGAGGGCTCCTGAGCCAAGAGCCTCTGTGGCTATGAGGAATTTTTGGCAGTTGGATCCTTCGACCTTTTCTGGGGAGCCAGACCCCAAAGTTGCTACTAAGTGGTTGGAAGTGACCACGGCTATCTTCGATAATCTGGATTTCGAGGAGGATGCTTTGCGGGTGAAGTTTGCGGTGTTCCAACTGCGGGAAGATGCTAGAGAGTGGTGGAAGTTCACCAAGACCACGGTGGATGACACGTGGGCCGCTTTCACGAGAGTCTTCTTAGAGAAGTATTTTTCGAGATCTTTGAGAGATACATACCGAGAGGAGTTCCTCTCTCTTGTTTAGGGAAACCTATCTGTGGTCCAGTACGAGGCCAAGTTCGCGAATCTGTCGCAGTTTGTAGCTAAGATGGTATCTACGGAGGAGTTGTGCTCTAGGAGGTCTGAGAGAGGCCTTCGACCTGCCATCAAGGACAGGATTGCAGCTCTGGGACTGGATGTGTACATCGCATTGGTGGAAGCCGCTATCCGAGTAGAGAACTCGCTGGCAGAGAGCTGCAGAGTTAGAGAGTGGGAGTCAGCAGGGCAGTGGGGATGCACAGTTCCAGAGGCGCGGGAGAAAGCGCCAGAGGTCATCTGGACCTAGTTCTCATTTTACCGGCTCGTATCAGCCGCAGTGGTCCAACCTGCACCTTCAGTGGCCTCAACAGGAAGGCCAGAGCAGAAAGGGCTGATTTGTTATCGATGTGGACAACTGGGGCATCATTCAGCTGAGTGCCCGTAGAAGGGCCAGGTACATAGTTCAGCGTCTATTTAGTCACAGGCGAGAGGTCCACCAGTATGCTTTGGGTGTGGTCAGTCCGGGCACATTCGTAAGTTCTGTCCCTGAGAAGGGAATGTCCAGGGTGCGACAGGAGCGCCAACTGTTCCATCTGCGCAAAGACGGAAAACTCCTCAGCAACCTAGGGCCCAGACATCTAGGTTTACAGAGGGAGGTACTTCAGCTCAGTCTGTGAGACAGCCGACGGCTCAGAGTTATGGTGGGCAGACCAGGCCACCACAGGCCAGGGCTTATGTTCTTACTTATCACAGTGCTTCTAAAGCACCAGTTACATCTGATGCTGCAACTATGCGAACGATGATCAGAGGTACTCTTCTAGTCTTTAGATCACGGGCCAGTGTTCTCATCGACACGAGGGCATCACATTCCTTTATCTCTTCTGCTTTTGCATCTGCATTGGGGTTACAGATGGACCCATTGCGTAGTGCATTGAGCATAGAGACCCCAATCAGTGGAAATGTGGTGTTGAGTAGAGTTTGCAGATCTTGTGAGTTAGGAGTCGCCGGTCGTTGTTTAGAGTTTGATTTTATCATTCTAAACATGACCACGTTTGATGTCATCCTAGGGATGGACTAACTGACTATCTACCGTGCTTCTATAGATTGTGAGCGACGGAGGGTGTCGATCTGTACGCCGGAAGGTGACTGCTTCTATTTTGTGGGTGATCGGGATGAGGGATTGGTGTTTATGCCCGGTGCCACTCGGGTTTGAGGGAACTTGGGTTTTCTATTTTTTGCTCTCAAGTTGGATGAGCTGGGTGAGGTTCGAGGGAAGCTACCCCCTGTGGTTTGTGATTACCTAGATGTCTTTCCTGATGATCTGTTTAAGTTACCGCCGAGCCGAGATGTGGGGTTTTCTATTGATCTTGGTCTAGGAGCTGCTCCCATCTCTATGACATCATATCGCTTTGCACCTGCTGAGTTGCGAGAACTCAAGTTGCAGTTACAGGAGTTGCTAGACAAGGGGTTTATGTGGCCGAGTACATCTCCGTGGGGAGCTCCAACTCTTTTTGCAAAGAAGAAGGATGGGTCTTTGAGACTGTGCATAGACTACATGAAGCTGAACCAGGTAACAGTGAAGAAAAAGTATCCTATGCCTAGGATTGATGACATGTTTGAACAGCTGAAGGGATCGCGCTGCTTTTCGAAGATTGACTTGAGGTCAGGGTATCACCAGCTGAGGATTAGGGACAAGGACATAGCGAAGACCGCTTTATGGGTTTGATCAACCGTTTCTTCCACCCTTATCTAGACAGTTTTGTTGTGATATTCGTGGATGACATTCTGATCTATTCACCTATGAGAGAGATGTGTGAGGAGCATCTGCATGTTGTTCTACAGCTTCTGAGAGAACATTGCTTGTATGCGAAGTTCAATAAGTGAGAGTTCTGGATGTCAGAGGTGAGATTCCTTAGACATGTGGTGTCAAAGGATGGGGTGTCAGTGGACCCATCGAAGACTGATGCCGTGATGGACTGGCAGCGACCGAAAAATATCTTTGAGATATGCAGTTTTCTGGGATTGGCAGGTTATTATTGGCGGTTTGTCAAAGACTTTTCTGGGTTGGCAGCACCTCTGACGCGTTTGACACAGAAGGGAGTTATGTTAGTGTGGAGCGAGTCTTGTGAGTCAGCTTTCCAGGAGCTGAAGAGGAGATTGACCAGTGCGCCAATGTTGATTATTCCAGAGTGAGGTCTAGGGTATACAATGTATTGTGACGCATCGCACAATGGTTTGGGATGTGTATTGATGCAGGGAGGAAAGGTTGTTGCCTACTGCTCGCCACAGTTAAAGACAAATGAGAAGAACTACCCTACACACGATTTGGAGTTTGCAGCCGTGGTATTCGCCTTGAAGACATGGCGGCATTATCTGTATGGGGAGCATTTCGAGGTTTTCTCTGATCACAAGAGCTTAAAATACTTGTTTTCGCAGAAGGACTTGAATCTTCACCAACAATGATGGATGGAGTTGTTGAGAGACTACGACTTTAATTTGCAGTACCACCCGGGAAAGGCAAATATCGTAGCTGACTCACTCAGTAGGAGATCTCATGGTTCGTTATCTTCTGTGGCTATACAAGAATGGGACATGCTAAGAGATGTTGGGGAGTTTGATCTGTGTCTCCGGGAGATAGGGAGAGGTGCGACCTTATATTCAGTAGCTTCACAGCCCGCATTTGTTGCACACGTGTTAGAGGCTTAGAGAACCGATCAGGAGGCTCGGATGATACGGGATCGCATTGCCAGTGGGAAGGACACAGCAGGATGGGTGGTGAGTTTATATCAAAGTTTGAGGTTGACAGGGCGCCTGTTTGTGCCAGAGTCATGCCGTGCTGAGGTGCTACATGAGTTTCATCATTCACATCTTGTAGTGCATCCAGGGGACATGAAGATGTATCACGATATGCGCCGTCAGTTCTGATGGACGGGAATGAAGAGGGACGTGATCCAATTTGTGTCTTGGTGCCTTACTTGTCAGCAAGTAAAGGTGGAACACCAAAGACTGGCAGGATTGTTACAGCCGTTGCCTATATCTGAGTGGAAGTGGGAAAATGTCACGATAGATTTCGTATCAGGACTTCCTCGATCGCCGGCAGGACACAATGTTGTTTGGGTTGTGGTTGATAGGTTGATGAAGTCTGCACACTTTCTTCCCATTCGTGTGAAGGATTCAGTGGACAAGCTGAGCAGAGTGTACATCCGAGAGATAGTCCGACTACACAGAGTACATGTGACTATCGTTTCTGATTGAGACCCACGCTTTACATCGCGCTTTTGGTAGAGTCTTCAGGTTGCTTTGGGGACTAGCTTGACTTTTAACACAGCTTTTCACCCACTGACCGACGGTCAGTCTAAGAGGACCATACAGATTCTAGAGGATATGCTAAGAGCTTGTGTGTATGATTTTTGGGGTTCTTGGGAGGATCATCTATCATTGGCAAAGTTTGCATACAACAACAGCTATCAGTCCAGTATTATGATGGCACCGTATGAGGCTTTATATGGTAGGTCATGTAGATCTCTGGTATGTTGGACAGATGTGGGTGAGACCACTGTTTTGGGACCCGACCTAATACGAAAAATGACTAAGAAGATTGCAGTGATTCGTTAGCGTCTGGTGATAGCTCAGAGCCGCCAGAAGAGTTATGCAAATCAGAGGAAGAGACTGTTAGAATTTGCAGTGGGGGATCATGTGTTTCTGAAGGTCTCGCCATGCAGAGGGTTGATGAGATTTGGCCGAAGCGAAAAGCTATCACCGCACTTTATTTGACCATTAGTAATCCTAGATAGGATTGGCGTGGTAGCATACCGTTTAACCTTGCCACCTCAGTTAGCATCTGTGCACAACGTCTTTCACGTTTCCATGCTTCGGAGGTATGAGCCTGACCCTTCACATGTGTTAGATTGGGCCGAGCTGCGAGTTTGTGACGATGTCGCGTACGAGGAGCATCCAGTGAAGATTCTTGATACGAAGGAGCAACTGTTACGGGGGAGAACAATTGTTTATGTCAAATTTCTGTGGCTTCTTCACGGGGTTAAAGAAGCGACTTGGGAGCTTGAGTCTGGGGTGAGTGTTAGATACCCAGAGTTGTTTACCTCGTGACCTTGTAGTGAATTTCAGGGGCAAAATTCCTTAAAGGGGGGAGAGTTGTGAGACCCTGTTATGCTTCTTTTTGATATATATGCACATTTAGTATTTTTCAATACGTTTTGGCATTTTTACTTTAATTTATATATATGCGTTTTGATGCATGTTTCGGTTTAAATAAGCATGCAGAGTTGGTCCGGGGGCTACCTGGAGTTACGGTGCGAATTTTAAAAATTTTCAAAAAAAATTTGGAGGCTCATAAATATCTGGAGTTAGATATTTTCAAAAAATATTTTCAAAACTTAACGACTAAGTTTTTTCCTTTTTCTCTCTACCTTCTCTTTAACTTCTCGGGGGTCCGGGGCTTAGTTTTTGACTGACCAACAACCGATCCTTGTTATAGGCATCGTGGTCTACACATCCATCCAGACGAAATTCCATTCCGACGAAGCTTGATTTTACACATGGATCGAGACGTCAATTTTTGAATCACCGAGGTAGGATTCTAGACTGTATAGATGTTTGAGGGTGCTATATGTAATTATATGCTGTTTCACCATTTAAAAACGTATGAAATGTGATTTATGTTTAAATTGGGTTTTTGCTTTAAAACCATTTTTCATCGTTTTGGTGGATGGATGGATGTTTTGATCGTTTTCTTTCGAGGTTTTGGTGTTAGGCTTGGGCGTGTGGATGTCTGAGCATGTTAGATGAATGTTTGGTGGTTTGATTTGAGGTTTGGAAGCAAAAACCATAACTTAAAACATTTTTCAGCGCAGGATCAGTCGACTGGATCATGGGATCAGTCGACTGGATCATCATTTTGGGAGTTCAGTCGACTGAAAATGCTTCTGTTTGGTTTTCTTCTTTTCCCGAGAGTTTTTCAGTCGACTAGAGGTTTGGGTCCAGTCGACTGGGGTCCTCTGTGGGCATTTAGTGGTTGCTTGGGTGGTTTGGTGGTTCTTTTGGGGAAAGGAATGGTTTGCAAAAGGATTTTTTACGAAAACTTTGGAAAATATGTTTTCTTTTGGAGGTTTAGAGCTAACCCTTGGGGTTGAGGCTCAATCTTGAAAACGTTTGATAAATGTGTGTGTTTTTACATACCTGTTGATCTCCATGTTAGTGGATGGATCCATGTGTTTGTTTGATCTCCATGTTAATGGATGGATCTATATGTTTGTTTGATCTCCATGTTGATAGATGGATCTTTCTATAAATGTGAAAATGTTTTAGTTTTGTAAAATGATTCTCTAGATGTACCAGGATAGCGGGTATGTGGCACGACTTGCCCTCGGTGGAAGTCCAAAAACGTGCGTAGAGTAGATACCTTTTGTTCCTTCAGGGTAGTTCCCGTAAAGAAGGTGGTTGGGTGCTTTGTTCCCTCGGGTTGTTGAACCAATAAACTAAGCCTTTATGTTGTGGTTCTCCGTATAGAACTTGCCATCACCTAACCGGTCGTATGATGTATAGGGATTAGGTAAAGGGCAGGAGTCTATAGTTGTTACCTATATCCCTTTGTGATGAAGTGTGTACATAGGATTCATTTTCTCTTTTCCCGGTTGTGTGATCCGAGTGGAAAAGAACGTTTTGATTACAGTTTTCTTTAACTGTTGCTTGCATTAGATATAATGCTTGGTTTTGTGTGTGGTTGAGTTAGCTCCCACCATATGATTGCATATCCTGCTTTACAACTTTATAGTCTATTTTTGTTGGGCTTCGACTCACGGTGTAGGATTTTACTGTAAAACCATTTTCAGGTCTGGAGGTTGATGATCACGAGGAGTTGATCTAGTGGTACCCGAGGTGGCGGAAAGCTTTACTAGTTTTCCTTTTGTATGCCTGTTTGAAGGCATGTTTTGTACGCCTCACCGTGATATACTTATGCTTGTTGAATCTGGATATTTTCCTATTTATGAGATATGCATTTTGGGTATTCTTCCGATTTTAACAGGTGGATTTGAATGTATGAAAACTTATTTTAATAAAACTGGTATTTGGTGAATTTTCACATGACCCTGGATTTTATGGCGTGATAGATCATCTCCGAATTACGTATGGTAGCTCCCTAGATCGTTGGTAAAATCGTTAAATGTTATCATTCTCAAAGTGAAAAGTGAAAAATAACTCAGATAGTTATACACTCACACTAGTTTTGCTAGTAAAGGTTAATTTTGTGGATCCTCGTGACATGCATGAACTATACGAAATGAAGTGTCAATCGAAAAAAGATGTTTCTTTATTTCGTTAAGTAAAATTTGTAAATCTGCATGCACTCTCTTCTATATGATAAAAATGATGACATGTGCGCACATTTAGTATGCTCTGGGGATTTTTAAATAAGATAAGATCGTTGAAAAAGTTCAAATAAAATAATTCGCTTTTCTCATTCCAAGTTATTAAAGAAAAATTATTCTTAAATCTAAATCTCTAGTAAAAAAGTTCTTCTTACCGAAACATGAATGAATTTTGTGTGATTTTATTTTATAAAAAAACAAGAGAGTTTTAAAAAGAAGAAAAGAAAAAAAGGCCTTTACTGAGTTTTAACTTACTAGCCGATCACGATACTATTATGAAAAATAGGTCGTGACATACTTTCTTGGCCACCATTCCCACATCATGGATACCACTTTGAGACAAGCGAGCACCAGCTCAAGTTCTCTTAATCGCGAGAAGTAAAAGAGGTGATCATTGAGCAAGCGCTACAGATTGAGGAATCATCCAAATTTTTACTTTGTCAAAACACATTAAATGAAATATTACTATTCCTATCTCATTGAATTAGAGTCCTATTTCAATCTAGATTTTGTTTTTCTCGAAATCATTCATTGAAGCAAATACTCTCTAGATGTAAGATTTAAATGATCGATTTAAGTATAGTTAAGACAATGAATGTGGTTGGGATTTGATTTTGTATATTAATAATTCCTTTTTGATTTTGTATATTAATAATCCAAGTGCATTATGTTGATCTTGAATCAACCAAGTTGTCTCGGTCAACATACTATTAAATTTCATTACATTAAATATTTTTCTTTTCTCTAAGGAATAAATTTTAGATCTATTACATAACTTCTACCATAAAGTCAGGCATGATTAATTGGATCATGTCTTATCAATTAATTTATTTTATTTTATTTATCTTCATCCTTAATTGTTAAACTTTTTTTATCTTTTGGTAGAAATCTTATCTTTTAGAATCCTTTTGCTAAGACAAATCACGAAAGTAAAATTCTTTTAATCAAAATATAAAAAATGGGAAAAAGGCAAAAATAAGTTAATAAGCTAGGTGTTTGAAATTATTTTTATTTTTAGTGAACTTTTTATTTTGCTATTTTTATTTATTTTTAATTCCTCTTATCAAGATTAACGAAATATATAAAATTTTAACAAAAAATTAAAAAATATTCAGAATTGGCAAAACAAATCAAATGCTTCTTTTTATCGCAAATAGTACTACATTATACACTTTCATCTCAACACTAGCTTGACCAGAAAAATGTGTTTTTGAACATGATTCACAGGTTCGTTCTTAAAAACTAAAATATATATGAAAAACAGACTATAAATTAAGCATGCTACACTACACAAGGGTAAACATGTCTTGAATTTTATTAGGCTAGGTGTCTTGTATTCTACTAGGCACATTTATTATATTATTTTGGTTTATATGTAATTAAGTAGGGTAGGATTAGGAGTCCACTAGAAATTTTTATGTATAGGGTTTATAATAATATAAACTCATGAGCTTTTAGAGTTTTTACGTGTGTGCTTATAAATAGGACACTAGTATAGCTCTATGGTTTAAGAGAGTAGATAAAAAATTTGTAAGGTTAACTGATAGAGAGAATGGAGAGTTGGAATAAACTGCTAAGATCCTAAGATTATATCTATAATTTTAGTCAAAAAATATCTAGACGAACAAACACCAAAACAAGCTACAGATTAAGACTTTTGAAATTGAACAATCAAAATAAAACCCGGTAATACTCTCAAAGTTAATTTTAAGATTATACCTTTTGAAATCTGGTTAGATGATTTTGGCTACAGAAACAATTTTCAGTAAATGATTCACCGCAGTTTTTGACCTCTAGTTAAATTTTCGATATAAGCCTTTTATTGTATTCCTGAATCCTAAACACAAAGTATGGGCTTTGATCTATCGTGCTCTTCAAAATCTTCTTGATTAGGTTTAGGATTTTGAAACAATGTGGAAACCCTAACCACCTAATCACTGACTGAATAATATGAATTCTAACGTCATAATTTATAATAACGCATAAATAGGTTACAGTAGGGACCTGTGGAGTAAATAAAACATGGGCTTTCAATGTAATTATGAAATCTTACCTCAACCCATAAATAATTTCATAAAAATATAAATTATAATTCATTCCACTAAAAAATTATAATTGCACTCCCAATCTTATTCTCAAAACCATAGTATTCGAACTCCTGTTATTATATTTAATTAATTTCTTAGAAAAAAATTTAAAACCTTCTATTTAACTTATTTAACTGCCGAATTATAAAGTTCACCAGCAGGGTTTGGCTCGGTCAAAATTTATAAATTTTCTTAAGGGAGTATCATCAATCCCAATTTTTTGGGACTTGGATTCCGTCAATAATTAATATTCACCATATAATTAATTTTAAGATTATACCTTTTGAAATCTGGTTAGATGATTTTGGCTACAGAAACAATTTTTAGTAAATGATTCACCGCAGTTTTTGACCTCTAGTTAAATTTTCGATATAAGCCTTTTATTGTATTCCTGAATCCTAAACACAAAGTATGGGCTTTGATCTATCGTGCTCTTCAAAATCTTCTTGATTAGGTTTAGGATTTTGAAACAATGTGGAAACCCTAACCACCTAATCACTGACTGAATAATATGAATTCTAACGTCATAATTTATAATAACGCATAAATAGGTTACAGTAGGGACCTGTGGAGTAAATAAAACATGGGCTTTCAATGTAATTATGAAATCTTACCTCAACCCATAAATAATTTCATAAAAATATAAATTATAATTCATTCCACTAAAAAATTATAATTGCACTCCCAATCTTATTCTCAAAACCATAGTATTCGAACTCCTGTTATTATATTTAATTAATTTCTTAGAAAAAAATTTAAAACCTTCTATTTAACTTATTTAACTGCGGAATTATAAAATTCACCAGCAGGGTTTGGCTCGGTCAAAATTTATAAATTTTCTTAAGGGAGTATCATCAATCTCGATTTCTTGGGACTTGGATTCCGTCAATAATTAATATTCACCATATAATTAATATCATTATATAACTCACCGGAATTATAGACCTATACAAGATCGCACCCTCTAATAAATCAAAACAACGAATATTAAATATATGCAAGTAATAATTATTTCGAGATTAAGAAAATAAGCACTCATAATAACCATGGGGTGTGAATTAATTTATAAAGTCAATATAAAGTTAATTACCCCAAATTGGTCATGTTCAATACACACAAAATATACTAGCACAATGAGTCAGAATAATTGTCGAAACAATTATCATTCCCCGTAATCAAGACAGATCTACTAAAACATTGTACTACAGACGTACTGATGGCGTGTGCAATTCCATTTAAACTCTAAACCAAAATTTTATATTATACAAGAACCGATAATCTGGTCTTCTGTGTGTAAGCCGAACTCTACACACCAGATTAAATACTATGTAGAATAAAAGATATACATGCACAATATTAAATAAATAATGAAACACATACATTGCTCATTAAGATTCCCATAAAATAAAAAGACTAATTTTATTAAGAAATAAAATTAAATACCAAAATTCAAAATTATGATTTTTAGTATACAACCCTAACAATCTCTCACTTATTCTCAAGACCATGCTGCTATACATCTGACTCCCATGCCCTCTACATGATTGTCAAAAGTCTCAAATGGTAAGCTCTTTGTAAAATGATCTGTAATGTTATCTTCTGATGCAATCTTAGTCACAGCAGCATCACCTCTCTGTACAATCTCTCGTATTAGGTTATATTTATGCTCAATGTACTTTCCTTTCTTGTGGACTCTTAGTTCCTTCGAGTTGGCAACCGCTCTGCTATTGTCACAATAAAGTGTAATAGCCGACTGTACTGAAGGCATCACATCTAGATCCAACAGGAAGTTCCTGAGCTAAACAGTCTCCCTGGCTGCTTCAGAAGCTGCCACGTACTCGGCCTTCATAGTGGAATTAGCAATGCATAACTGCTTGATATTCCTCTAACTTATGGCTCCACCTCTCAGGGTAAACACATATCCTGAGGTAGACTTTCGAGAATCATTAACTGACTAAAAATATGAGTTTATGTACCTCAAAGGTACTAGACAATCTGCTTGGTAAACCAACATATAATCCTTAGTCTTTTTCAGGTACTTGATTATATGTTTTACCATTGTCCAATACTCCTTTCCCAGATTAGACTGATCTGTTAATCATGCCAACGATAAAACAAATGTCGGGTTTAGTGCAAAGCATAGTATACATGAGGCTTTCTACTGCCAAAGCATAAGGAATCGCCTTCATCTTTTCTATTTCATTAGGTATCTTAAGACACTGATCCTTGGATAGAGTGATTCCATATCTAAAAAGGAGAAGAAACCCTTTCTTGGAATCCTGCATGCTAAAACGAGTAAAAACTGTATCAATATAAGTGACTTATGATAAGCCCAACATCCTTTATTTTTGATCTCGCACAAGCTTGATTCCAAAGATGTGACTAGCATCTCCCAAGTCTTTCATATCGAACTAGCCAGATAGTCATTCCTTCATCGAAGATAATACCCTCATATCATTTCTGATGAGTAAGATATCATCCACATAAAGTACTAAAAACACCACCACGCTTTCATCACGCTTCTTGTACATACAAGACTTGTCAGGACTTTGATCAAAATCATAAGACTTGATGACTTAATCAAACTAAGTGTTCTAAGACCTAGATGTCTGCTTAAGTCCATAAATAAATTCTTAAGCTTGCACAACATGTGCTTCTGAACTTTTTCTATGAAATCGTCTAGTTATACCATATAGATACATTTGTCAAGACTTCCGTTAAGGAAAACTGTCTTAACGTCAATTTGTCAAATTTCGTATTTGAAATAAGCTGTAATGGATAAGAGAATTCAGATAGACTTAAGCATGGCTACCGACAAAATGTCTCATCATAATTGATCCCTTCTTTATGAGTAAACCCTTTTACAACTTGCATAGCTTTGAAGTTTTTCACCTTCCCATCTACTCTTCTCTTCTTCTTATAGATCCACTTTCAACCAATGGATTTTATCCATTCGGGTGGTTCTACAAGTTTTCAGACCTTATTAGAGTACATAGACTCCATCTCTGAATTCATAGCCCTTTGCCATAAATCTGCATCTTTATCTTATAATACTTCATTGTAGTTACAGGGTTCAGTATCCAGTTCTTCTGGAATCCTGTCAAAGGACTCTCTCAAAAATATATACCAATCGGATTGACGAGCAACCCTCCCACTACGACGAGGCACTACCTGTGTCTGTGTACTAGCAGTAATTCGTTGTGTTGATTCTGAGACCTGTACACCGTTACCCACATGCACCTCTTGTTGTGAAATCAACATGTTAATAGCAATACGCTGATCTAGTTTAGGGTCAGCACTTGTCCTGATAGTCCTCCCACTACGACGAGGCAATGGAATATCGATGACACTTTCCCGTGGCGCTTCTACTGTACTACTAGTATTTTCTCTCAACTCTTTCATAATATTTCTACTCTTCGACTTGTGGTCCATTACATAATCATCTTTCAAGGTCAGGCATTGGCACAATGATCTTCTGATTCTTAGGATTATAAAATAAATCACCATTCGTTCCCCTGGGATATCCAACAAGGAAACAAGTTTTCATTCTTGGTTCAAACTTATTCGCATTCCCTTTGAACAGGTGTGCTAGACACCCTCAAATTCGAATATGTCTTAAACTAGGTTTGCGTCCGGTCCACAATCCTGTAGGAGTATCAGGTACTGACTTAGAAGGTACCAAGTTCAGAATATAAGCTGATATCTCTAATGCAAATCCCCAAAACGAATCGGATAAATCTAAATAACTCATCATAAACCTCTTTATCTCCATAAGAGTTCTATTCCTTATTTCTACTACACCATTTTGTTGTGGAGTATCCAATGCAGTCATCTGGAATGCAATCCCCTCCTTTAACAAATAATTCCCAAACTCTCCGAAGAGATACTCGCCACCACGGTCGGACCGTAGTGTCTTGATACATTTTTCCAGACGCTTCTCTGCTTTTGCCTGAAATACTTTGAATTTTTTAAAGTATTCAGACTTACAGTGCATCAAATAAATGTATCCATACCTTGACTAATTATTATTAAAAGTGACAAATTACTTAAAGCCTCCTCTAGCCCGGAAAATCATATGTCCACATAAGTGAGACTGAACGAGTTCCAACAGTTCTTTAACTCTATAGCCTTTAGTCGAAAATGGCCTCCTGGTTATCTTACCCTCCAAGCAAGATTCACAGGCTGAAAGTCCCTCCACTTCTAATGAACTCAAAGGTCCATCTTCAATCAGTCTATTTATTCTCTTCAGATTAATATTACCTAGGCATAAATTCCAAAGATAAATTTGGTTCATTAAAGAAAGTTCATTTCTCTTAAATAGTGAATTAGATGTAGTATTCAATTCATTCAGTTGCAGTGTATGAGAGATTGGAGTAATAACAACAAGATCATCTACTAATTTACCAGAATAGATAAACCATTTATTGTCCTTAATATCCACATAGTTATTAAAATAAATCAAATATCCGTCTTTAATCAATCTAGAAATAAAAGATAAATTCCTTCTAATGGACGGCACATAAAGACAATCTCTCAACATTAAAATCCAATCTCGACTAAAACTGGGAGTGAGATCTCCCACTGCAACAACTGTCACCCTTGTATTATTTCCTATGCGCAGTTAAATCTCTCCATCACTTATTTGTCAAGTTTCTTGAAACCTCTACAATAAATTGTAGACATGATTAATGGCTCCCGTATCTACACACCATGTACCGGTAGATAATACCGCTAAACATGTTTCCACAACTAGTGAACAGAAATTACATTTGTTGTTCTGCTTGCTAAGATAAATTAGACATTACTTTTTTTTGTGCCGTATCTTGTTGTAGTGAAAACATCTGCCTTTTAACTTTTTCAAACTAGTACGTGACCCACTAACTAACTTGAAAATCTTGCCACCTTATTTCTGAACATTTTTCTTCTTCTTGCCTTTCGACTTCGAAGAATAACCTTTTTAAAAAACAAACACATTTTTCAGTTTTCTAAGAACACCCTCGGTAGTTGAAGCTATATTCAGATATTTTTTTTCATCTAACATAATTAGGACCCGTAAGTTTATTTTCTTTGAGTATAGCCGTGAGTTAATTGAAAGGTATTTAATCTTGAAAATCACATAATTAAAAAAATTAATTATGATGAGAAAATTTTTGAATTTTATTTTAAAATCGGTTCCCTCTACCATTAAAAAAAATTCGTCAATAACTTGGTACACTGTGAATAGCATGCCTCGATAAGAAGGACGTCTACTATTCATCATTTGTTCAGACAAGCTAATTTCTATTAATTTTACTATCAACGTAATAGATCTTATCAAGTAAAATTAAATAGCTGACGTAGTTTCGGTCAAATAAATAATAACAGTGACATAGATGAAAATGATACTATTATTTACAGCTAAGTTTAAACCATCACTTAATCCTGATTCAATCGCTTCGCAATGAACCCTTCAGATAGAGAAGTGATTCACACTAATAATTATCCAAAATTATTTCTAAAAGAGGTCAGTACCGGTGATCCCGTCATTAATTTTATCCGATGGGGAGGAAGGATATAATGCCAACACGCAAAATTAATTATATCACCTACGAATAAGTGATAGAAACTGCGAGATTTATCTGTGCATAAATTTCCTTACCCACTTAGTTTTTAAAATATTTTTAAGGGTTATAAAATATGTTTAATTAAAATAAATTTATAATTTTTAAAAATCACACGTTGCAAAATATTTTAATTTTTAAACCATCTATACGTGTTTAATGTATCATAAATAAAATATTCTAAATTCTAATTATTTAAAAATTAATTTTAAATAAAAACCAAGAATTTTATTTTTTATTTTTGCAGTTACACATTTGTTTTGAAAAAAATAATTTATTAAAATTGAACTCCTTTTAATTAATTCAAAAAAATTGAAATTAATTCTCACGTTTTTTTTTAAGATATCCTTTTTTTTTAAATCATCTTAAATGTTTTTTTATGTAACAAAGTAAAATTTTAAAATTTTCTTTTAAAAAATTAATTTTAATTAAAAAAAATTTATTTTATTTTTTCGTTACAAAAAAAATTTTGAATTAATTAAAACATAACATAAATAAATAAACCAAAATAAAAGTATCCACGCGTTTAAATAAATAAATGCATTAAATTCTGACTTTTATGCTCTATCTATAACTCTTTACCCAAAGAGTTTCTAATCATCCAGAAAACCTACAATCTTGTTAGAATTAAAATTCTAGTTTTCTAATCATGTTAGAACTTTGCAGTCAACCTGAAATCTTGTAATCCTCAACTTCTGCAAATCATAGTCCTACTGAAAAATTACTGTCGCCGCTACTTGACCAGGCACCACCACTGCCCCATTGCACCGCGCCACCACGCGACCGCGCCTATTGCGTCTGTACATTGTTTGCTGCGGCTATTGGACATTTTTATTATGGACCGATTAGCTTTATGCTTGTTACCCAAAGCATTCATGAATCCTTGTGATGTACTAAATGGAATTCGTAGGATAATACCATAATGAACTCCAATTGTTCACTGTGGCCTTGATAATACACGTTCGTGGCAGTGGCTTTTGTTATCCATCAAAATTGGTACAATTATCATGAATGAAAATTAATGGTGTAGACACTCTAATCTGATCAAGCCGAATCTTAGGCACCCATCTTGAATGCACTCCAATGAAAAATGTATGAGAATCATGCTCAAACATACTCCTAAATAAGCAAAATCACGAATATGACTCAAAACCCAAGAAAACCACAAAAAAAACATCCAAGCCGTGAATTTTAAGTGACGACTGTGACCTTTTTGCAAACTCCAAACCAGGACGTGACTTCCTTTCTCACGACCGCATCTGTTTATCCTAGACGAGACTTTTAAAAGTCGTGACTGTCCTTTTTATCACCATAAAGGTAGCGGCCGTCACTATAAAAAAGCAAAAGGGTAGCGGCCATCGTTATTACCTATTTTTGGACAAGTGGCAGCATCCCAGAGGGAGTCTGTGTTGCCCATTTTGCCTATAAATAGGCGTGGTTTTTCAGCAGAACAAAAGAGAAAGACCTAGATACCAAAACTCTACTCAAATACTCCCCCACCTGACATTCTCCTATCCATTCCATACTTCTCGAGCCTTGTTCATGTTCTTTCTTTCATTGGAGGGGTCGTTGAAGCTCGTATTGGCTTGAAAATTGTCCATTCTCACCCCCGAGGGGCCATTCGAGGTGGATATTCACATAAGGTCACCTTAGAGACCACGACTCTTCTATAAACCCTCATTTTCTTCCTCTGAGGGTATTGTGGATAAGATTTGCATTGTTATGTTGTCTATTTACCATTTATTTCAATACAAGCATTTCTTCTATTAAGTTTTCAACATAAGCAGTGCATTTGTAACTCTTTGTTTCATATGTTTACAGTCGTTTCTATTTTGTTTCAACACTCACGAGCACACTAAGCACTTTAAAAACTTTTTGAGATTCTGAAGCATTACAGTCGCGATCTTTTAATGTCACGGCCCCCAGTTTTGTTAAGCCTACAGTCACGGCCTTGTGTTTCTTACCGGTACATTTTTGCCTTCTTTACTCACAGTCGCAACATTCTATTGTCACGGCCATAATGTTTATTTCAAGGAAAAAAACACGAAAACCCCTTTCAAACCCCTCTGATATTCATTTATTTTGAGATTTTCTCACTTTTTATTATCTTGCTTGGCATTCTCTCTCTTTTGTACCATGGTTTATTTTCTTATTAGGTTAATGAATGGTAGGTCTGGCCTAGATCAAATGGGTTGTGGTCTCCATTCTATACACCTCCATTTCTGCATCTTCTGTGGTTATAAAAACATGACGGACGCAACCTTTCAATGCCACGACTGAGTGTTTTGTAAACCACACATTAACGACCGCCAATTAGTTTATAACAGTCGCATGTTTTATCTCTATCTTTGTCACAGCCGCTATATCCTCTTGCTACGATCGCGAGGTTATATGAGGCCAGTGACATAAAAGGGGTGTTTATGTACTCTGTCGTTCATTTTTGCTACTATTGTTGGAGCGAAAATAAAAAAAATTTGAACTGACGCCGTGACCGTAAAAAATGACATGTACGCTTTTCATGAAAATAAAGAATAATATTAATCTTAATAGCATAATACCTTTATGAAACTTGTCGAAAAATTTCAAAAAGTCCCGAATATGTTGAAGACGACCTTGCAACCTTCTCACGTATGTCCCGGACGCACTATGACAATCACGGTGTGTGGACATCGATTCCGATCGAAGAGTTCTTCTTTTTTTAGATTTTTTTTTCACACAAAATCTCCAAAGAGGCAAAATAAATTGCCAAAGGACGGGAGGAAGAGGGCGGCGTCCATGAAGGGATTAGGGTTAGATTTAGCCTCTTAATTATATATTTGCATATATCCCTTAAGATATAAATGGTATATGTATCTTTCTATCCCTTAAAATA
>JAOTRH010441263.1:0-32837 GCA_034768845.1 Heliamphora exappendiculata
ATTCATATAGTCAGTATAGAATCGATCATCCTGTTGATCTCGCTCAATACACTCCAAGTGTACTAACACATCGAGCTTGAACATCGAATTTAAAACCTGAATTTGATCCGTTCGACCTAACCAAGACCAGCTACTATAACGATGTACTACAATCGTACCAATGGAATGCCCGGGTCCATTACGATTGTGAGCCTACTTGTATAATCTGTCAGAACCTTTGACCCGATCTTCCGTGCAGCACGTACCAATTCAAATACTGGATAGAATATATGGACTATGCATTCATACATCACAAATATAAATATGAAACCATAAATACAAAACCATCTCGAATGTTTCTCATTAATATGCTAGGAATCTAGAATAAAATACATAAAAAGCATAACTTTTTTTGCTAAAAAGCAAGTCGGAGTCTTTCTCGAGGTACATGGGTCAATTAAGAGTGTTGGAGAGATGTGACGAGATCATCTATCGTCTAAAGGTACTATCGGGATTCAAAGAGCTATTAGGGGACAGGATGGATGCAAAGTGGATGCAAACATAGAAACCAAGAGCTAAGAGAGGAATCATCAACCCGCGCGACCAAACAATTGACTTTAGCAATCCAGAAACATACCTAGAGGTACCAATAGCCATAATCAACAGGGCTCGCATGGGACCAGAGGGCTTTTGGCACGTGAAAGTGCAGTGGCGCTGCTATGGTATCTATGAGGCAACGTGGGAGCGTGACTCAGTTATTTGCTACTTCTATCTGCATCTGTTCGTCTAGGCTGTAGTGCATTGGGCGTTGTATCTTTTCCTTCGTTGGATGTTGTACATGTGTTCTGTAAACTTTTAAAGACTGGTACACCAGTTTTGTGATTAGAATGAAATGCAAATGTTTGTTGTTGAATTCTTCATACGCTATCTCATAATCCCAAATTAAGTTTCACAAGATCCTAAATCATGAAAACAATCAAGAATTGAAACAACCCCCAAATCTTAACACTCTAATAGGATGGCTGATAGACAATTGAACCACCGACAAGCTAACGAACCCCTAAATGGTGAAACACCTGGGCTAGCCTAAGTTTTACGAAAGCCGCCATTAGAACCCCACAACTCTATTCCCATGAGTTCTTTTCTCAAGCCATTATGGAAACTCTCATACCCGATTGAAGCCCTTTGTGTGTCCTCCCTCCTAATAACACTAGTTTCGAACATTCGACATTGGTAAAGTCTTTTACCCTCATACAATTCTCCCAATTCTGATACTGCACTTTTGTGCAGTAGTTTCGTGAATTCTTTGTTTACTCTTGAAATCCCAATCTGGAAAGTCGACTTGGATGCTTGAATTGAAGTACGTTAGGTTGATATAACTTCAAGATAAATATTTGGTTTGGCTACCCATTGTTTAACATATCGTTTGTCAAGATCTGATGTTGCACAGATTGGTCCCGAGAACTTCCCTTTTGTAATCTTTATTAGTTGTTTAACTCTTATGTCCAAATGCGTCTGAGCCTCAATCGACCTCTCAATTTGGGTCAACAAAGATTGCCTTAGTCTTGACCCCTTGCCCTAATCCAACCTATCTTTGAACCATTTGGGTTCCACCCTAAGATGTTCTAACCCTGTGTATGCTTTTGATTGTCGGCCTTCAAAAGCTTACCCCATAGATCTATAAGTAACAACGATCGCCAGTAACAACTAACAATATCTTTTCAAAGGCCCCGACAAATAAGACTATGCCATCAGCAATCTAAAGTTAGAAACGACAGCTTCACACCAAAGGATTCGCGACACCAACATATGGCACAATTCAAACTTCCCTACACTAGTTCATAGCTGACCCACCCATCCGATAAATCGAGAAGCAAAAAATTCATACCGGTAGTAAGAAAGTGAAAAAAAAATTATTAATATAAATATATTTTATGTTTTTTTTAACTAATGATCTTAGATAGAGCACAAGTGGTAAGTTAGTTTTATTTGTTTGTCTTTGGTCTCAAGCTCAAGTCCTTCTATCTTTTTTCTGTTCAATTTATTTTAAGTTGCAATAATCTCAATATTAACCTAAGCCACCAATAATTTTATAATGCAAAATAATATGAATGGAATATAAGAAATAAAATCTATGATCATAATATACTTAAGTCATAACTTTCTATTACTAAAATACTAATTATATTTTTACAAATTGTAATCAAACACAAAATTTTGACTAAACAAATTATTTTATTGTTAAAAAAGCTAATAATATATAAGTTAAAAGCTTGATGTATAAGTGGTACTATATTCTATTTCATTTTTTTTTGTAAATTATATTTTGTTGAAATATGATTCCAAACATATTTTGTTCACTTAAATTTTTATAATTAATTTCTAAATTTATCTTAAAATATATTGAGACCTCATATCGCAAACTTGTTTTAGTTCTCAAAATCTTCAAGGTTGGGCCCTACCAGCAACCTTCGACAATTACTAACTCTGACGACTTTTCGGCGCCCTCCGATGACTCTTATACCATAGATAAGTTTACCTATTTGGACACACAAAAAATGAATATTTGTTATTTTGTGTGATCTTGGTAGCAAATGAGGTGATGACGACAAATATAGTATGCTTTATGAACATAGATAAATTTTGTTATTTGAATACAACAAATAGTAAAGTTTTTACGAGTAAAATTTTAAAATATAATTTTTATAAAAAATAAATGTGTATAATAAAAATTATAATATTTTTAAGAAATATATAAAAGATTATGTGAAAAGAAAAAAAAGAGTAAAATACTAAAAATCTTGGGTTGCCAAAAGAAACTTTTTGACTTTTAGAACAAATAATCTAACTTAGTGGGCTGCCAAGCGAGGCGCCGAGGCCTTAAAGCCGAGAGAAGAATTGTCCCCCTTTTCGTTCGCTTTTTGGGCACTCCCTGTTCGTCTTTCTTTCCTCTTCCCCAGTAGAACCCGCCATAGCTGCGAGACCAATCACTCTCGCCTTCTCTGTGTCGCCATATATATCTATATAATAAAACACCTCAGTTTTTTGAATTGTCTAAGAGACAAACTGTGTATGAACAATGGAAATTTAATTCTAATTTACAATCAAGGGTTGAGATTGTATATTTCTATTTCTGGATCCCGCCTATTTTGCACAACTCACTCCAGATTCCTCTTCATTTGCAAAAATAGACGTTCTTTCCTCTTCCCCTCTCGCTTGTTCCTCTTCTCTTTGCCCCTCTCTTCTCGCCACTGCGATCCGCAGCCTTAGCGACATCGATGGAAATTCGTACCGGCTTAGCACCAAAACTCCAGAACCACCACAGGCTTCGAATAAGCCCAATCACTCAGTCGTTCCTCCAACTGCTCCGTCGCGGTCTCCTCCACAAGCATTGACGTCTCTGTCATCATCCGGCCACTCCTGGCCCGCCGAAGGAACCGCGCAAGCTCTATTCCCGTAGAGATCGGCGGCTTCGATCTCCGTCGATGTTCCCATCGGAGTTCAACAGCGGCGTCGTGTTGGTTGTGATTTGATGATCCGCTCAGAGTGATTGATGTCCACATGGTTAATTATACCAATACTGGAGGTAAGTGGAAACTTGGATTTGGATTTTTGGAAGAATTTGTGGATTTTTTGATTTTTGTGGAAGAGTTTTTGGTATTACAATTTTTTTTTTCTCACTATTTGTTCTCTACAAACAAAAAGAAAAGCACATCAATAATTGCTTTTAGGGAACTTCAATCTGTAAATTAAAATTACCTCAAAGCATTATGATTTTAGAAAGAAGGCTATTGTAGGTTTTTGATTAGGGTAATAAAATTTCATGCATTGTGATTTGAAAAGATATTTTCTTGGGTTTTGATTTGTTTTGTTAAATGGAAAATTTTCAATATTCTTAAGATATATTTTTAACTAGGTCTTTTACTTTTCTTATTTCTAATAATAACAATTCAGTTGAGAAAAATCTAAAGCATTATCATCCATAAAGACAACAACCCCTAATTCTCAACTACGACGCCTTTTCGATTTGTTTTCGGTTTTTGATTTTTAAAGTGTTTAAAGAGATAAGTTGAGGGATATTTTGAGTGATATTAGACATAAGGTTTAAAAGTTTTACTTACTTGTTTAAAAGATCAAATGAGGGTGGATGATGAATTGGGGCTTAGCTTTAGGAAAAATTCCCTTGATTCCTTCTTTTTCCTCCTTTTTCTCCCTCAAACTCACATAAACACTCAAGAGCAATGAAGTTCTGGTTTTGACCCCTCTCTTGGCTAAAAATATCAAGTGAAAAAGAGGGTGTTTGGCTTGGTTTATATAAGGAAGGGCTAGGGGACAAAGGGGAGACAAAATGGTACCGTGAAAGACTTTTTTCTTCTTTTTAATTAATGAGATATGAGCTGATTTGAGTTGGTGAAACTTTTGAGGCCTATAAATCAGATATGGAGAAGATAAATACAGCTAGGGGTCAGTTTGGGGGACAAAAATCTGATCTCCCATCAATCAAGGGGCTTTTCTTGGTTTGTGTGCCCTTATTGTGCAAGAAAATGCATTAAAAGTTAATTTGATGTATTCTTTTGGTGTCTTTTTCTAGTGAGACCTATTATTTTAGTATGTTTATGATAAATTTAGTATTTTTATGAATTGTCATATTTCTATAGAAATTGATTAAATAGATGTAGTCTTTTAAATCAAATTAAGCTATTTTGGCAATATATGACTTTTTGACTTATTTTATTGTCTATGAACTTAAATAATGATTTATTTACTTTTTTTAACCTATAACACCATATTATTATGTATATTAATTGTTCAACCAGTGTTGGATCATCATAATGCTTGATTTAATACATTTCTTATCATTTTAAAGCTAAAAAGAAAGCAAAAAGCTACTTTTTGTCATAACTCCCAAGGTGGTCGACCACTAAGGAGTATTTTGGTCATTTTTTATGTTATTTTGCCTTTTGATATTTAATTTTACTTAAATCCTTGATTTAGGATGTCTATGTGTCAAAATTTAAAATTTTAAGACTTTCTACTGTACTATGGGTAAAATAGTCATTTTACCCTACTTATGAGCATTTTTGATTTCTAATTCATTATTTCATGATATTTACTTAATTTAGAATGTTGGGAGACTCTCCAAGTGTTAAGGTTTTGTTGTCTGAGTTTTGATCTTTTTAGGGTTTTTGGGTTGAACTTAGGATTTTTGAGTCGAGTTAGGGTTTTGAACCTCTTCCATACTCTATGGCCTTGTGGGCTATCTATTACTAACACTTAGGGTTTAGGCTGGGTCCTTACACGGGTCATTATCAACCGGATTGTTACAACTGGGGTCCGAACCGGGTCGTTACACTGTGATTGTGAAGAAAAATAAACATTTTATTTGTTTTGGTACATTGGTTAATGATCTGTATGTCGCATCTCTTATCTCTCCTATACTGCAACTAAATGAAATGAATAACACATCTATATTACCATATAAGAGAAAGTTTTCTTCTTTAATGAACAAAATATTTCTTTGGCACTTACGCTTGGGTCATATTAATCTTAAAAGGATAAGCAGACTAGTAGTAGATGAATCTTTGAGTTCATTAGCAGTGGAGGCACTTCTAGTCTGTGAATCTTTCTTAGAGGATAAAATGACCAAGAGACCATTTTCGATCAAAGGCTATAGAGCTAAAGAACCGCTAGTGCTGATTCATTCTGATGTGTATGGTCCTATGATAATTCAGGCTGGAGGTGGTTTTGAGTACTTCATCAGTTTTATTAATGACTACTCAAGGTATGGATACATTTACCTGATGCAGCATAAGTCTGAATATTTTGAGAAATTCAAAGAATTCAAAGCGGAGGCGAAGAAGTGTCTAGGTAAAAGTATCAAATCACTACGATCCGACCGTGGTGGAGGATACCTTTTTGGAGAGTTTATGGACGATCTATCATTAGAGAGAATTATATTCCAGTTGACTACACCTAGCACTCCGCAATAGAATGGCGTAGCAGAAAGAAGGAATAAGATTCTTATGGAGATGATAAGGTCCATAATGAGTTATTCAGGTTTACCCGATTAGTTTTGAGGACTCGCTATAGAGACAACAACTTACATTCCAAACTTGGTACCTTCTAAGTAAGTACCTTCTACTCCCACAGAATTGTGGACCGGGTATAAGCCCAGTCTGAAACACATTCGAATTTTGGGGTGTCCAGCACATGTATTGAAAGAAAACGCGGGTAAGTTGAAACCGAGTACAGAAGTCTCTTTCTTTGTGGGGTATCCCAAGAGAACGAAGGATTGCCTATTTTATAATCCTAAGGATCAGAAAGTCATTGTTAGCACCAATGCCTGATTCTTAGAAGAGGATTATATTATGGATCACAGGCCCAAAAGAAACATTATTTTGGAAGAATTGAGAGAAAATACCAGTAGAAAGAAAGAACAAATCGCTGATATTTCATTACCTTGTCGTAGTGGAAGGATTATCGGGACAGGTGCAAATCAAGAACAGAGTGCTAATGCACAGGGTTCAGATTATGCACTGCGTGTTAATGCTAGTACACAGACACAGGTTGTACCTCGTCGTAGTAGGGGGATTGTTCATCAACCTGATCAGTATATGTTCTTAGAAGAGTCTTTTGACAAGATCCCAACAGAACTGAATACCGAATCCTATAACTACAATGAAGCACTTCATGATAAATATGCAGATCTTTGGCAAAGGGCTATGAATTTAGAGATAGAATCTATATATCTCTGAAGAAGAGAGGAGAAGACAGGAAGGTTGAAACCTTCAAAGTTAGGCTTGTTGCAAAAGGGTTCACTCAAAAAGAAGAGATCGATTATTTGGAAAAATCAAGCATGGGGAAGTATGGGCCGACGCTGAATGGTCGTTTCATCAAAGAAGGGGACGATTTCCCTTATTGTGGGTTCCTCAAACCATGGATAGAAGAGGAGACCAACAAGAAGTTACCGGGGCTGGAGATCTTTTTCAGCTATCAGCTATCTGACGATGATAAAGGGGCCGAGATTTGGTAGATGGTTTTCGTCGGAAAGATGCAAATAGATTGGGCAGATCTTCATGAAGAAAGAGATCTGGGGTCTTTCTTTAATGAAGAGATGGCCCATGTGCGTATAGGCAATGATGACGAAGATGAGGACGGGCTGATGATGGAAGCTGACGCACCTGCAGATCACACCTCACTTATCATGGATGCAACTAAAATGAAAAAGAGTCAGTCTTTTGATTTTTTTATTATGCATGATGTAACAAGTAAGTTAGAGTCCGAGTATGTTGAATCTGTCTTTGCCGAGTCGGTTAATGCTGAGTCCGCTTGGAATGCATCTGTTGGCATCCCGAGCCTTTTCTGTTTTGAGTCTCAGGATGTAACCCCTTTTGAAATCATTGAAATGAAATCAAACTTTGCTTACTTTGCTGTGTCTCAAATATTTTGTCTTGATTCCAAAGATTTTAAGGAATTCGAGGAAGATATCCCCAAGAATTAAAATTTTTAATTGAAAAGGAAGAAAAAATGCGAGCTAAACCTGTAACCAAAGAAACTATTTTAACAAACCTCAATAATGAAAAAGATCCACAAATGATTCAAATTGGTTCCACATTGTCTTTAGAGGAACGTGAACAACTAATCTTTTTATTAAAGGAATTTAAAGATGTTTTTGCATGGTCCTACGAAGATATGCTTGGTATAGACCCCAACATTGTGGAGCACTAAATCCTTCTGTACCCCGATGCTAAACCCGTGAAGTAAAAGCTGAGAAGGATTAGGCCAGATTGGGCTCTCAAGATCAAGGAAGAAGTTACGAAACAGATAGACTCCTAGTTCCTCATAGTCATAGAGTACCCAAAATGGGTCGCTAATATTGTTATGGTACCAAAGAAGAATGGAAGGATTTGAGTATGTGTCAACTTCCGGGATCTCAACAGGGCAAGTCCAAAAGATGACTTTCTGCTCCCCCATATAAACGTATTGGTAGATAACACCGCCAAAAATGCGCTCTTGTCTTTTATGGACAGATTTTCAGGGTATAACAAGATTCTGATGACTCCAGAAGACCGAGAAAAGACTACCTTTACAACGCCTTGGGGTACCTACTGTTATAGAGTCATGCCGTTCGAACTGAAGAACGCGGGAGCAACCTACCAAAGGGTTACAACAATGTTGCTGCACGACATGATATATAAGGAAGTGAAAGTATATGTGAATGACATGATCGTGAAATTCAAAACTCAGGAAGGACACGTCGCCGCACTAAGAAAATTCTTCGAGGGGATTAGAAACCACAAGATGCGCTTGAACCCTCAGAAGTGTGCCTTTGAAGTTATAGCAGAGAAAATGCTTAGGTTCATGATCACACAATGAGGCATAGAGGTAGGCCTATCAAAGATCAAGGCCATTCTCGAAATGCCTCCCCCGAAGACTGAGAAGGATGTAAGGAGCTTCTTGAGAAAGGTTCAATTCATTAGACGATTCATTGCCAAACTAACCACTACCTGTGAACCCTTATTCTGGCTCTTGAAGAAAAGGACCAAGTTTTAGTGGGACCAGTAGTGTCAAGATGCTTTTGAAGGTGTACGAAAGTATCTGCAAAATCCTCCGATTTTGTCACCACTAGAATCTGACAATCTTTTGATACTATACCTATTAGTGACTGATTCAACAATGGAATGTATGCTTGCATAGGAAGATGAAGCTAAGGTAGAAAGAGCTGTTTATTATTTGAGTAAAATGATGACCGAATGCAAACGACAGTATACGCCTTTGAAAAAGACTTACTGGGTGCTAGTCTGGGCATCCAGGAAGTTACGTTATTACATGTTAGTATACCGAGTTGTTCTAATATCAAGGATGGACCCTCTCAAGTACTTCTTCAAGAAGCCAGCATTGACAAGAAAGTTGGTTCGGTGGTTACTAATGCTAGTCGTGTTTGATTTGCAGTACGTCACGAGAAAATCAATAAAAGGGAGAGTTCTTGCAAAATTCTTGTCCAACCACCCTATCAACGGAGAAGAAGAACCTGAGTTTGAGTTTTTCGATGAGCAAGTGTTGAAGATTGACAAGGATCTGTGGACCCTCTTTTTCGATGGAGCCTCAAACCAATACGGTTATGGGATAGGGATACTCCTTATCAGTCCCGATGATTCTCATATCCCTTTGGCTTTTAAGTTAAGTTTTGAGGTCACTAACAATTAGGCAGAGTACGAAACTTTCTTAACCGGATTGGGAGCCGCCTTAGAACTAGGGGCAAGAAAGTTGGAGGTTATAGGAGGCTCAGCTCTGGTCGTATCCCAGGCAAAGGGAGAGTGGGATGTTAAAGAAGAAAGGCTAGTTCAGTATCACTGAGAGCTTGAGGTAATGATTCTCTACTTTGAAAGTGTGGTGTTCACTCATGTTCTGAGATTGTAGAACAAGTTTGCCGATGCCTTGGCCACTCTGGTAGCGATGATAGATATACCACCCGGGATAAGGATGAGGCCTTTGAAAATTCAACAAAAGGATGTACCTGCGATCAGCAACATCGTTATTACTTAAGAAGCTAATAACGGGCTACCATGGTACCACGACATTTAGAATTTCATCGAGAAGGGAGAATATCTTAGTCGAGCTAGTAAAAAGGACCAGAGAGCTATCATGAGACTTGTCGCACAGTTCGTGATATGTAGGGGAAAACTATACAAAAGAGGATATTTATGAGTCAATAAGCTTTGTGTCGACACAGAGGAGGGACGCGAGGTGATGAGAGAAATTCACAGAGGAGTTTGCAGACCTCACATGAGTGGGATGATGCTGGCTAAAAAGATCCTGCGCCAAGAATATTTCTCGATGACCATAGAAGAAGATTTCCATCTGTTCGTCCAAAAGTGCCGAAAATGCTAGATCCACGCAAACCTCATATATGTACCGCCATCTTAGCTTTATAACATGACCTCACCCTGGCCGTTCTCAGTTTGGGGAATCGACATAATAGGGATGGTTACACCTAAGGCATCAAATGAGCACGAATTTATTCTCATGGCAATTGATTACTTCACAAAATGGATCAAAACTGCCTCTTACTCAGTCTTGAAAGCCTCCCAAGTAGCCAAATTTATCAAAAAAAAATCTCATCCGTCGGTACAGAGTTCCACATGAGAAAATTTTTGACAATGGTTCCCACTTTCAAGGAGAAGTTCTAAACCTCTTGGAAGAATATCGAATCATCAGCCACAAGTTTTCACCATACAGACCACAAACCAATGGAGCTGTGGAAGCTATAAATAAGAATGTGAAGAAGATCCTACAGAAAACGATAAACGGAAGTAGCAATTGGCTAAAAAAGTTACCCTTTGTGCTTTTGGGGATACCGAACATCGATTAGAACTTATACTAGAGCAACACCCTATGCCTTGGTCTACGGAATGGAAGCAGTTCTGCCCATAGATTTGGAAATCCCGTCTCTAAGAATAATGGCTAAAAGCGATATCCCCTAATTAGAATGGAAGATGGACAGATTCGAAGAGTTGCTCCTTTTTTACGAAAGGAGGCTTAGAGCCATGTTCCATGTTCAAGGATATCAGAGAAGGATAGCTGGAACATTTAATAAGAAGGTTAAATCTCGAAACTTAAAGGAAAGTGACTTAGTCATCAAAGAGATTAGAGCTCCAATCTTTGATCCAAGGGGAAAGTTCAAACCTAATTGGGTTGAACCCTATCTCATCAAGACCTTGATGTCAAGAGGCGCTGCCATCCTGATGGAATTGAACGAAAATGTCTTCTCTACACCCATCAACTTAAATCAGCTTAAAAGATTCTACTCTAGAGGAAAAGCTCGCAAGAGGAGAGCATCAATACTCGAGCGTAACTCGAGCCTCAAACTACGTTATGGTCTGATTCCCTTCTTCGGGATACGTAGGTAGCTTCTGTCAGAAGTTTGGCCCAAACCTTTCTTTAAAGTTTCCCTTTGTAATCATGTTTCAAGTAGTTGATCAATGCAAAGCTTGTTTTAAGTTTTTCTAAAAAGATGATTATGTTGTAAGAACAAAAATCTAAGAAGTCACCACAAACCAAAAGTGAATAAATTTTTCATTAATGAGTTTTGCCAACACAGTTCTTTCAAGAAGTAAGAGAGGCTCGCAAGTCCTCATCCTAAGAAACTAAAAAAGGGAAGAAACAAGCAAAATATTAAGTTACAATAAAACAAGATCAAGTCCTCCTTTTCTTTACATCCCCTACTTATCGTGCCTCGCGCTTTATCTCTGTTTGCAGCCAAGCCTTGTAACTCGCAGATAACCTACTGTCAAGATCTTCGCCAACCGGTATTCTCAGTCGAGAAGACCAAGCTCGTTGGTACTAACCCAATAAAGGGGCCCGGTGAGGAGAACTGTACAGATGGCTCACAACAGTCTCGGGATAGATCTGGGTATGCCTAAACTGGCAAAGAATGCGATAAGGATGATAGAAGGTGGCCATCTTCAAGTCAACTAATAGGACCCCCAAATGGCCCACAATCGCAGTAGTCATGGAAGATATCTTCAGCTAGGGGCATAGCCAAGAGATGTCCTTCCCGGTCAAAGAACTTAGGTAATCCTGCCAAGTAGTTTCGGTGGAGCATAGCTGATAAACCTGACGACAAATGAAGGACTTCATGCTGTAATTGTCAGATATGGGTTTCTTTAGTAAATTCACCTTCTCCATCAACCAAACCCGAGAGAAACAAAGAAAAAAGAGAGCTGATTGAAAAAATTTGAGAGAATACAAAAAAAAGAGAGCTGAGTGAAAAAACTCGAGAGAAATATAGAAAAAGGATAGTTAAAAGACTACCTACAGTAGGAGAGCATTACCGACAAAATAAGGGGTAGCCCTAGAGGGGACTGCCTCAAGACCGAGAAGTGCTCAGCAAAGACCAGTAGAATAGGATTCTGACTCTCTTAGATCTGATGAGCCACATCTAGCAAAGAAGAGCTGACTCGCCCATCAGAAGGGCCCAAGAAAAAGGAGCCAAAAGACAGATGCAAAGAGTTGTTAGAGGTAAAACTACCAAGATCATTATTTTTGTAAATAATTTTTGATAAAAAATTAACTGGATGGATAAACGCCGAAACGAGCTTTAAATAAAACTTTTGACGTCGAACGATCAAAATAAAACTCGTGCAACCAAAGTTAATTTAGAAAAATACCTTTTATCGGTCAAATCTTCAACTACATTTTTTATTCCGAGTTGAATCTCCCGTCATACCTTCTGTTGTATTCCCTTATGTGATTCCCGAATATAGTGTGTGCTACGATCCTTCGAGAACTCGTACCGACAGAACCTAGACAGCTTTAGTCTTGAAGAAAAGTTTGATACTGGTTCAGCCTACCTGCATATTTATAGGGTTACAGTGGGGACCTATAGAGTAATTATGACTAAGACTTCCAGTGGAACACAAATACCCATAAACTATTTCCACAATTAAGCAAACCTCATAACGGTATCTATAATTATAAAAATTTTGCAGCGATTTTTGTAATTTTCATAAAATATTGAATTACAGCTCACACCACTAAAGAACTATAATTGCACTATGAGCAATAATCTAGAGACCTTCTTACATTGAGCTCCTGTTATTAAATGCTTAATATTTCTCGCCACGTTAAGATTTTTGATACCCGCATATTAAATTTAATTACTGACAATTTAATTTAATCGGCACCTTTAAATTTCTTAAGCCCTTTCATTTAACTTATTTGATCGCCGGATAATCAAATCCTCCTACAAAGTTTGGCTCGGTCAAAACTTATAAGCGGAAAGGAGATATCGTCAATCCCGATCTTTCGGGATGTGGATTCCGCCAATAATTAATATTCAGTATATAAATAATATCGCTATCCAACTCACCAGAAAGATAGACCCATATAAGATCGCACCTTCTAATGAATTAAAACAACGAATATTAAATATACGTAAATCAATAATTATTTCAAGATTAAGAGTATAAGTACTATCATAATAACATTGGGGTGTGAATTAATTTATATAGTTAATATAAAATTAATTACCCAAAATGTCTCATTTAATACACACAAAGTGTACTAGCACAGAGAGTCGGAACAATAGACGACGCTATTATCTATTCCCCATAATCAAGATAGGCCTATTAAAACTCTGTGCTACATCATACCGATGGTATGCTCATTTTCATATGAACTGTGAACAAATAACTTATATTCTGCAAGAACCTAAAATCTAATCTTTTGTGTATAAGCCGTACTCTACACACCGGATTAAATACTATACAGAATATAAGACATCCATGCATAACATTAAATAAATATTATTGCATACATTGCTCATTAAAATTCTCATAAAATAAAAAAATTAATTTTATTAAAATAAAATTAAATACTAAAAATATAGTTTTTTCAGTATACCAACTTTAACAATCTCTCATTTATACTCAAAATCATGCGATCATACATCTGACTCCCATGCCCTCTACATAACTATCAAAAGTCATAGCCGGTAAGCTCTTTGTAAAAAGATCTTCAAGGTTATCTCCTAATGCAATCTAGGTCACAGCAACATCACCCCTCTATACGATTTCTTGTATCAAGTGACAGTTACACTCAATGTGTTTTTCTTTCTTGTGAAATCTTAGTTTCTTTGAGTTTGCAACCGCTCCGCTATTATCATAATAAAGTGCAATAGCCAATTGAACTGAAGGTATCACATCTAGATCCAACAGGAAGTTCTTGAGCCAAACGACCTCCTTGGCTACTTCAGAAGCTGCTACGTACTCAATTTTTCTGGTGGAATCAGCAATGCAGGACTGCTTGATACTTCTCCAACTAATAGCTCCACCTCCTAAGATAAACACATATCCCGAGGTAGACTTGCAGGAATCCTTGTTAGACTGAAAATCTGAGTCTGTGTATCCAAAAGGTATTAGACTGTCTACTTGGTAAACCAATATATAATCCTTAGTCCTTTTAAGTACTTGATTATATTCTTTGTCGCAGTCCAATACTCCTGCCCTAGGTTAAACTGATATCTATTAACCATGCCAACGACAGAGCATATATCAGGTCTAATGCAATGCATAACATACACGAAGCTTTCTACTGCCGAAGCATAAGGAACAACCTTCATATTCTCTATCTCATCAAGTGTCTTAGGACACTGATTTTTGGGTAGAGTGATTTCATGCCTGAAAGAGAGAAACCCTTTCTTAGAATCCTGCATGCTAAAACGAGTAAGGATATCATCAATATACTTTACTTGTGATAAGCCCAATATTCTATTTTTTGGATCTCGCACAAGTTTGATCCCAATGATGTGACTAATTTCTCCCAAGTCTTTCACATCGAACTGCCTAGATAACCATATTTTAACCGTAGATAATGCCTCCACATCATTTTCGATGAGCAAGATATCGTTTACATAAAGTACTAGAAAAATCACCACGTTTCCGTTACATTTCTTGTACACACAAGACTCATCTGTCTTAGGGTTGGTATACTAAAAATTATATTTTTAGTATTTAATTTTATTTTAATAAAATTAATTTTTTATTTTATGAGAATTTTTATGAGCAATGTATGTGTATTATTTTTTTAATGTTATACATAGATGTCTGATATTCTGTATAGTATTTAATTTGGTTTGTAGAGTACGGTTTGCACACAGAAGATAAGATTTTAGGTTCTTACAGAATATAAGTTTTATGTTCACAGGGTAGATGGAAATGGACATACCATCAGTACGACTGTGGCACAGAGTTTTAGTAAGCTTGTCTTGATTACGAGGAACAGATAATAGCGTCGTCTATTGTTTCGACTCTGTGCCATTATACTTTATGTATATTAAACGGGACATTTGGGGTAACTAATTTTATACTAACTATTAAATTAATTCACACCCAACGTTATTATGAATAGTGCTTATCCTCTTAATCTTGAATAATTATTGATTTGTGTATATTTAATATTCGTTCTTTTGATTCATTAGAGGATGCGATCTTACATGGGTCTATATTTTCGGTGAGTTAGATATTGGTATTATTTATATGGTGAATATTAATTATTGACGGAATCTACGTCCCGAAAGATCGGGATTGACGATACCTGCTTAAAGAAGCTTATAAGTTTTGACCAGGTTAAACCCTACAGGTGGATTTGATTATCCGGCGGTTAAATACGTTAAGCGAAAGGACTTAAGGAATATTAAGATGCCAATTAAATTAAATTGTCAGTAATTAAATTTAATTGGCGGGTATCGAAAATCTTAACGTGGGGAGAAATGGTAAGCATTTAATAACAGGAGCTCAATACTAGATGGTCTTGAGATTCTGGGTCAGAGTGTAATTATAGTTCTTTACTGGTGTGAACTGTAATTCAGTATTTTATAGAAATTGTAGAAACTGTTGCTGGTTTTTCATAATTGCAAATACCGCTACGAGGTTTACTTAATTGCGAAAATTGCTGATACGTGTCTGTATTCCACTAGAAGTTTTACTCATAATACTCCCTAGGTCCCTGCTGTAGCCCATAAATATGCGCGTAGGCTGAACCAGTTTCATAACTTATCTTCTAAGACTAAATCTGTCCAGGTTCTATCGGTACGAGTTCTCGATAATTCGTAATCCGCACTACGTTTGGGAATTGCATAAGGGAATACAGTAGAAGATCTGATAGGAGCTTCAACTTAGATTCAAATCATAGTTGAAGATTCAATCGATAAAAATGTATTCTTGTAAATTAATTTCGGATGCACGGGTTTTATTTTGATCGTTCGTCATCAAAAGTTTTATCTGGAGCCTGTTTTGGCGTTTGCACGTTCAGTTATTTTTTTTAGATAATCGTTTATTAAAATAAAGATCTTGGCAGTCTTGCCTCCAACAATTGGTATCAAAGCTATTTTATTTTTTGTTTACGGTTATCGGGACCGGGTAATTTTAGAACTGTGTTAACTATTGTTTTGTAGGTTTTTTAATTCCGATTTTATGATCATCACTTATTATTCATGTTTGATTGAATGGTGTGAATGATGATTATTTTTTTAATTACGGGGGTTGATCGTAATAGATCGAATGTGAGCCTTCGGGACATAAGATCGATGTAATAGCTAGTTTATATTTTTAAAATATCTATTTAGATTATTAAAGAACATGTTGAGCATATCCAAGAACACGAATAACAGAGGCAGTACTGGCGGTGATTCGGGTTTTAACGGGCCATGGATCGTGGTAAGTTTTTAATGGTTTTAAACGATTTTTTTGGTGATTTTTTTATAGTATTTATGAATAAAACACAGTATAAAAAACAAGTCAAAAACAGCGAGGAAAAATAACAAAAATAATCCGGTTCCGACGGCTTTACCGGCGGCGGTTTTTTTGATTTTCAAGCCATTTTTAGGACTATTTTTTGGCAGTCTTTTAAACATAAAATAACAGTAAAACATACCTCAAAATACTATCAAAAATCAAAAAACAATTGGGCCAAAATCACAATCCAAATAGGCGGCAAACAGGCGGCAAACAGGCGGGCGGCGGCAGTGGCTTCCAGATAATTTTTTGATAGTTTTTCGAGGTGTTTTGGGCAGATTTTTTGACAAAAAGATTTTACTTTTTAAGAGCTTTTCAACGGTATATAGTATGTCAAAACGGAGTTCGAGAAGAGGTTAAAAAAGTCTAAAAAAGTTGACAGTTCTAGGCGGCAGCACACATGACCGGCGGCGCACAGGAGCAGTGGCAATCTATTCTAGGCAGTTTTTTGGCACTTTTTCAAGCATATTTTTTCATATAAAAATAGTAATTTTCAAGAGCTTTCCAACGGTATAAAGTACGCAGAAATGGAGTTTGGAAAGAGGTCGAAAAAGTCTCAGGAAGTTGGTGGTTCCAGGCAGTGGCGCTGTCGCGCGGCGACAGCATTTTCGGGCAGTTTTCCAGCAAATTTTTTGACAAAAAAATCTCATAATTTGAGAGCTTTCCAACGGTATGAAGCTCGTTGAAAACAGAGCTCGAATGAGGCGGCGACTAGGTGGCGGCGGTGGCTGGTGGTGGGCCACTGGTTTCTCTCTCTTGGGGTTGTTTTGTGTTGAGTTTCTGATAATTACGGAACTGATTTGATATATATTGATATATCAGATAGTATCAGAAAAGCCTGATACAATCAGGACACAGGAATCAGAGATAAAAGAGGATTATTACAGCTTATCATCTTCGGGAGACTGAAACGTTTTAGTGTTTCACTTGAATCATAAAATTGGAATATATGCATCGTGTTTATATATATATAGACTGCGTGGATGAATGTATAGTTGTTTTATTTATTCTGTTAATTTAATTAATTCAAAAATTCGATTTTAATTAAAATATTTTGTAATGAAAAATAACATTAAAATTTTTAATTAATTAATTTTAATTAAATAAAAAAGTTTTAGATATTTTATTTTTTTTACAAAATATCACTTTTAAGATGATTTTTCATAAAATCGAATATCTTGAAAAAACGTGGGAATTAATTTTGAATTTTAAATTAATTAAATAAAAAAAATATTTAATCGAAATAAATTATTATTTTAAAAAACTCATTTAAAATAGAAAATAAATTAAATAAATACCTTTACTCATTAAATAAAAAACTATGCATTTATTAAATTTTATTTGTTACGCATTTAAACACGAAAAGATGGTTTGATAAATTAAAATTTTTGGAATCGTGTATACGGAAAGATATTTGATTCTTTCAGATCGTGTGGTTTTCGAAATTAATAAATTTATTTTAATTAAACATATTTTTATAACCCTACAAAATATTTTAAAAATCTAAATTGGAGAGGGAATTTATTCACAGATAAATGTCGTGGTCTCCATCACCAGTTTGTAGGCGATGCAATTAAACCTTGCGTGTCGGCAGTAAGGCATTCCTCCTTAACGAGTAGATTAATTGTTGTATCACCAGTACAAACCTCATTTAGAGATAATTCTGGATAATTATTAGTGTAGATCACTTTTCCATCCAAATGGTTCATTGCAAAGCGATTGATTTGGAATTAAGTAATGGTTCACACTTAACTGCATATAATAGTATCCTCTCCATCTGGGTCACTGCTATTATATACTAGACCAAAGCTATGTCAGCTATTTAATTTTACTTAGTATGGTCAGTTGCCTAGATAGTAAAATTAAAAGAAATTGACCTATCTGGTTTTATGAAGAATAGTAGACGTCCTTCCATCAAGGCATGCTATTCTCAGGTTACCAGGCTACTGAGCAAATTAATTTTAAAATGGTAGAAGGAACCAAATTAAAATGAATTCAAAGCCTTGCTCATCATAATTAACGATTTTTTAATTATGTGATTCTCATTATTAAAATGGCATTCACTTGCTTCCATTCTCAAAGAAAATAAACTTACGGGACCAAATTATGTTGACTGGAAATGGAACTTGGACATAGTATTAACTGCTAAAGATTATAAGTTTGTTTTAACTGAGATATGTCTATCAGTACCTGATGAGGGGGCTACCGAAAGAAAAACCCAGGCCCATCAAAGGTGACAGAAAGCTGATCAGATGGCTCGTTGTTATATTTTGGCTTCAATGTCAAATATTTTGCAGCATTAGCATATGTCAATGTCCAATGCCTATGACATGGTAATGAACCTCAAAGATATGTTCGGGGATCAAAATCGTGTTGCTAGGTAGGTGGCCATGAGATCTCTAATGAATGCAAATATGGCTAAAAGTACACCAGTAAGAGATCATGTTCTGAGGATAATTAGTTTTCTGAATGAACTGGTGATCATTGGAGCTGAAATTGATGGAAAAACCTAGGTTGATATCATATTCTAGTCACTGCCTGAAAGTGTTAAGCAGTTATGCCTGAACCATTTTATGAATAAGCTCAGTTACACACTGGCAGAACTTCTTAAGGAACTTCAAGCAGCCGAGGGTGTTCTTAGGAAGCTAGGTTTTGTGTATGTGGCTGAGAAGGGTTCTTCATCTACGTCGAAAGACAAGAAGAAGAAAAAAGTTCAGACACAGGAAAACACAAGTCCAAAAGCTGTTAAGGGACCAAAAGTTGGTGTGAAGAAGTCGAGAGACAAGTGCTATCAATGTAACCAGTTTTGGTATTAGAAAAAGCAGTGTCTTGTTTTTCTCAGTAAGCAGAACAAACAAGGTAATTTATGTTCACTGGTTCTGAAAACATATTTAGCAGTGTTATCTATCGGTACCTAGTGTGTAGATACGGGAGCCACTAATCATGTCTGCAATTCTTTGTAGGGATTCCAAGAAATTCGATAACTTAGTGATGGGGAGATTTACCTGCATATGGACAATAATACAAAGGTAACAGCAGTTGCAGTAGCAGATGTCACTCTCTTTTTTGGTAGAGATCGAATTTTAATATTAAGAGATTGTCTTTATATACCTGCCATTAGAAGGAACTTAGTTTTCATTTCTAGATTGGTTAAAGACGGATATTTGATTTATTTTAATAACTCTTTGATTATTAAGGATAACAAACGGATTATCTATTCTGGTATATTGATGGATGATCTTTATATTATTACTCCAATCTCTCATATACTGCAACTGATTGAATTGAATAACACATCTAATTTACCATATAAGAGAAAGTTTTCTTTTTAATAAACCAAATATTTTTTTGGTACTTACATTTGGGTCATATTAATCTAAAAAAGATAAACAGACTGGTAGCAGATGGACTTTTGAGTTCATTGGAAGTGGAGGCACTTTCAGTCTGTGAATCTTGCTTGGAAGGTAAAATGACCAAGATGCCCTTTTCGGCCAAAGGCTATAGAGCTAAAGAACCGTTAGAACTGGTTTATTCTGATGTGTGTGGTCTTATGATAATCTAGACTTGCGATGGCTTTGAGTACTTCATTAGTTTCATTGATGACTACTCAAGGTATGGATATATTTACTTGATGCAACGTAAGTCTGAATGCTTTGAAAAATTAAAAGATTTCAAGCCGGAGGCGGGGAAGCGTCTAAGTAAAAGTATCAAATCACTACGATCCGACTATGGTGGGGAATACCTCTTTGGAGAGTTTATGGACTATTTGTAATCAGGGAGAATTACATCTTAGCTGACTGCACCTCGCACTTTGCAGCAGAATGGTGTAGTAGAAAGAAGGAATATGACTCTTATGGAGATGGTAAGGTCCATGATGAGTTATTCAGGTTTACCCGATTCGTTTTGGGGACTCAATTTAGAGACAGCAACTTACATTCTGAGCATGGTACCTTCTAAGTTAGTACCTTCTACTCCCGTAGAATTGTGGACCGGGTGTAAGTCTAGTAAAAAACACATTCGGATTTGAGGGTGTCCAACACTTGTGCTGAAAGGGAACGCAGGTAAGTTCGAATCGAGGACATAAGTCTGTTTCTTTGTGGAGTATTCCAAAGGAACGAAGGGTGGTCTGTTTTATAATCTTAAGGATCAGAAGTTTATTGTTAGCACCAATACCCGATTCTTAGAAGAGGATTAAATTATAGATCACAGGCCCAAAAGCAACATTATTTTGGAAGAACTGAGAGAAAATACCAGTAGAACAGATGAACAAGTCATTGATATTCTATTATCTCATCGTAGTAGGAGGATTATCGAGACATGTGCAAATTAAGAACATAGTGCAGATGCACAGGGTTTAGATTTTGCACAGCGTGTTACTGCTAGTACAAAGACACATGTAATGTCTCCTCATAGTGCGAGAGTTGTTCATCAACCTGATCGGTATATGTTCTTGGTGTTGGAGGCAATACTGCCAAGATTATTATTTTTGGAAACGATTTTCGATAAAAAATTAACTAGACGGGCAAATGTTAAAATGGTTTCTAGATAAAACTTTTGACGTCGAACGATGAAAATAAAACCCGTGCAACCAAAGTTAATTTAGAAGAATACCTTTCTACTGGTCGATTCTTCAACTATGATTTGATTCTTGGTTAAAGCTCCTGTCAGATCTTCTACTGTATTTTCCTACGCGATCCTCGAACGTAGTGTGGACTACGGACTATCGAGAACTCGTACCGATAGAACCCAGATATCTCTAGTCTTGAAAGACAAATTATGATATAAAACTGGTTCAGTCTACTCGCATATATATAAAGTTATAGCAGGACCTAGAGAGTAATTATGAGTAAGACTTCTAGTAGAACACAGACACCTATTAGCGGTTTCTGCTATTAAGTAAATCTCATAGCGGTATCTGCAATTATGAAAAATCAGTAGCTGTTTTTGCAATTTTTATAAAACACAAAATTACAGTTCACACCCCTAAAGAACTGTAATTGCACTCTGACCCATAATCTCAAGACCATATAGCATTGAGCTCCTGTTATTAAATGCTTCTCATTTCTCCCACGTTAAGATTTTCGATACCCGCCAATTAAATTTAACTACTGACAATTTAATTTAATCGGCATCTTGATATTCCTTAAACCCTTCCGCTTAACTTATTTGACCGTCGAATAATCAAATCCACCTGCAGGGTTTGGCCTGGTCAAAACTTATATGCTTCCTTAAGGGGGTATCGTCAATCCTGATCTTTCGGGACGTGAATTTTGTCAATAATTAATATTTGTCATATAAATAATACCGCTATCCAACTCACCGAAAATATAGACCCATATAAGATCGTTCTCTCTAATGAATCAAAATAACGAATATTAAATATATGCAAATCAATAATTATTTCAAGATTAAGAAGATAAGCACTATTCACAATAACCTTGAGCTGTGAATTAATTTATATAGTCAGAATAAAATTAATTATCCAAAATATCCCGTTCAATACATACAAAGTGTACTAGCACAAAGAGTCGGAATAATAGACGACGCTATTATCTGTTCCCCGTAACCAAGACAGGCCTACTAAAACTATGTGCTACAGTCGTACCGATGGTATGTTCATTTTTATCTAAACTGTGAACATAAAACTAATATTCTGTAAGAACCTAAAATTAATCTTCTGTGTGCGAACTATACTCTACATACCAGATTAAATACTTTACAGAATATTGGACATACATGCATAACAAAGAAATGATATACATATATTGCTCATAAAGATTCTCATTAAATAAAAAATTAATTTTATTAAAATAAAATTAAATACTAAAAATATAATTTTCAGTATACAAACCCTAATAATCTCTCACTTATACTCAAAATTATACTACTATACATCTGACTCCCATACCCTCTACATAACTATCAAAAGTCTTAGTTGATAAGCTCTTTATAAATGATCTGCAAGGTTGTCTCATGATGTAAACTCTATGTCTGATTGAAAATCTGAGTCGGTGCACCCAAAAGTACTAGACTGTCTACTTAGTAATTTAACATATAATTCATAGTCATTTTCAAGTAGTTGATTATATATTCTTTACCGCAATCCAATACTCCTGCCTTGTGTTAGACTGATATCTGTTAACCATAAATTGTGCTAATATTCTTTAACAATTACAATTTAACAATGTACTTACATTTATGTGAATGTGGTAATCAATACTACATTTCACATTTAAGTTAAATGGTTGTTTTTAATTTCTTTTGTTTTGCTATCATTAGTTTAATTTTCTTTATTAGCATTTATTTTAAATTTTTTTTACTTTTCTTGTTATGTTAATATTCTAGTATCTATTTTCTTTTTCTTTTTCTTTATTTTAGTTAATCTAATTTCTTTTACTAAGTATTTCATTTTATTTTATTTTCTTGTAATTCTAATTTAATGCTTTGTTTTATTTTCTTTCTAGCATAGTATTATTTCCCTAACTTTTTGCTTTCTACAATAGTGTAATTTTCTTCAATAGCTTTCATTTTATTTTTCTTGCTTTATCATTAACATTATTCTATTCATAATGTAGTATTTTAATCTCTTTATTAACTATAATTTTCTTATAAAATTTCATTTAACATTTCTTTTATCTTAATGTTAGTATTTATTTTCGCTTAAAACTCTATTTTCTATTTTTTTTCTAGCTTTATTATTATTCATTCTATCAAACCTAAGAGTTACAAAAAACTTTTAAGCTAACTTCCATCTTTAAATGACATTATAATTTTCTCTTTTAATTAAAACTCTTTTATTTGTTTCATTTCTTTTATTTTTTTTAATTTTCTTTACAAATATAAAATGTGAATATGTTAGATCTTATTTTATTAATAACTTCTTCAAAACCTTCTTTTGTTAAGATTAATTTTTCTTTTATAATGTTTTCCTTTCTTTTTTATTTCGTTAAAACCCAAAAATCAAAAAAATGCATAAAAAATGTAAATAATTAGATTTTTTTCTTTTTCAATAGCTTAATAACATTTTCTACCATTTTTATTTTAATATATTTTTCTTTTTTTTTTATTTTTCTTTAAACTTTCAAGATTCTCTTTGTTATAAAACTCTCATAAGTTTTCTTTTAGCATATAATTTTCATGCATCTTTTTATATTTAGTTTTTGACTTTAATGTTAATTTAGTTTATTTTTTTAATTATGCATATTTTTGGCTATTCTCTTTAAATACGTGTTTAGATTTGTTTAGTCTATTTTGGTAAAAAATTCATGCTTAGGTGATTTTGGTAATTTCTAGTATGCTTTTATTATTTTATGCAAATCATGATAGTTAGCTTATTTTTGTGAATATTGCATGTGGATATGTTCCATGAATCCTTTAGATAGATATTGCATGTTATAAGATTTAAAATTTTTCTTTTGACACTTATTTATTTTGAAATGTTATGTACATATTTTATGTATTTTATATACTTGATTTTGAATATTCTCTCTTTGTCTCCATTTTTTGTATTTACATGCATTTAAGAAATTCTATTAAAGAACCAATGATGATTAGTAGAGGCCAACCTTTTGATTAGGCGAACAGGGTGCCAAACACCTTACTCGATTCGTACCTTAACCCCCAAACTCTTTTTCTCTGGTTAACATTTTCGAAAGATCAGTGGCTAATTTTTTTTTCTTAGTTTTTCTAAAAAACTCAGTGGCGACTCTATTTTTGATAAAAAGGAATTTTTAAATTTTAGTTTTCAAGGTGTTTAAAATATTTTCTAAAACATCGTTGATTTTCTTTATTTTTGACCCCCAAATCCCAAAGCCACAGTATTTTTTGGCGACTATGCTGGGGATTGGTTTATAAAATTAAATAAGAGGGCTATACTTGAAAATATCATTGGTTTTTAATAAAATTTCTCATTTACAATTTTGCATACATATGCATTGTTCTTCAAACCCCCCTGCCTAGTCGACCTGATGCCCTGAACGTTAATCTTTTTCAGGGATTGTTGGGAAGACGGGTAACCCTTACTGACTGTATGTTACCGTAGGTACAATAAAAGAGTTCAAACGTACTATTTGACCATGTCCTGCACCGTTCCAGGCATGTGAGGTATATATCCGGCTCTATTCCGAAGGCACCATGTTCAAATTGACCAAAACTGGCCTTTTACATATAGCGAACTTAGACCCCCCCCAAGTAGGTGCTGCTAACCCAAGTAGGATTAAGTGTTTTTTTGTATGTTTTGATTGTATATTGTTAGGATTGTTTGTTCAGATTAGATTAACTCTTTCCCCGGGTTCGGCCCGAATTCTCTGTTATCCGTGTTTCGATCTTCACCACGATCTATTTTTCACGCCGTAGTTCTCTTCTCGGGGTCATGCCCGTGTTCTGTTTTGACACCTTTAAGATAGTCTATCTCTTCTCTGGGTTTTTCTCAGATTATCAGTTCTCCCCTATTGATGTAGTAGGCTTCTTCCCGGGGTCATGCCGGTGTTTCGTTTGGACCTTTAAGATTTTATTTCTCCCTTTTCAGGTTTAGCTCGGGTTGCTAACTCTATATCCCATTTCTTAGTCTAGGCTTTCTTTCTTCAAACCTCTTTCTTTCGACCTATGTGAGAAAAGTTTTGTTTTCCTACCGTTATGCTACCGATTTTTGAACCAGTCTCTTGAGGATTAGAATAGTATTTTTGTTGAAACGTCGTCTGCTTAGATAAAATCTTTCCTCTAGAACTTAGTTAATTCATTTCCTTTGGTTCTTATCCCGAGTTTTTAGATGTCCAGTTGTTTTGCTGCTGGCATGAGCCTGACAGGGGCATTATTTCAATTTATGCTGTTTGGGGTATCTGGAAGATTTGCTGTCTGTTATCTGAATTCTTTCAAAAAATGCCTGAGACTGGTTATTCTCCTTGTGGGATTTAGCTTTTTCTGTGAGTTACCATTGATCCGGAGAGAGTACAGTCAACACAAGTTTGAAAAAGGTCAGAATTGGGCAGACTTCGTAGAGTTTTTGGATCAACAAATATGACAGAGAACGAAGTTAATCTGACAGCCCTGATGAGGGCTATTACTGAGATACAGCGGGTTATAGAACAATAGACCTAGACCCAAGTGCAGTGCCAAGAATAGATTCGGGCAATCTAGGCACGTATCCCCGTCATAAATGGGCAACCAGATGACGCAAATAAAAATGCCGAGAACTTTTGGGATGACAATCAAGTCCCTGATGGATCACAAGTCACTCCACCACCACTGCAGAATCCTCGACAGGTGATAGTTGAGGAAGAAAATACCGCTCAGGCCAAAGATCTGCATTAGTCGAGAAAATTGACCGAATGGAGAAGGTCCTTAAAAAGGTAAAAGAAATCGAAGAATATATGCTAGATGTGGGAGGGTTATGTTTATTCCCTGATGCCAAGCTACCAGAAAAGTTTAAAATGCCTGACATGAAAAAGTTTGATGGAACCAGAGATCCCAGAATTCATCTTCGAATGTATGTCGGTACCCTGTCGCCAATGGAAATTGATGGCCAGCTGAAAGCCCAACTCTTCCACCGATCTCTTTCTGGGGCAGCCCAAAAATGGTTCCTCTTCTTTGACGTAGCAAAGACCATTACTTGGGAAGAAATAGCTACGGCATTCGTCAGCCAGTACAGTTATAATATCCAGTTAGATGTAACAACTTGGGAGTTAGAAACCACTCACCAAGAAAATAAGGAGTTTTTTGTTGATTTCTTGACCCGCTGGAGGGGTAAGGCTGCAAAAATGACGAATCGACCTTCCGAGAAAGTGCAAGTCAAGATCGTAGTGAAGAATCTTCAGTCTTCCCTGAAATGCTACCCGATCACACAGCCTATTTCCACATTTGAGCAATTGTTTGACGTCGGGGTTCAAATAGAGGATGCAATCCAGTCTGGGGACATTGAAAAAGTTGAGCCGAGCCAGAAACCATCAAGAAGGACCTTCCCTGTAACCAACCAAAATCCACCAGCTGCTCGCTCGGGCGAGGTCAACCTTTTAAATCCTTCTTCTTCTACCTATCCAGTAGACAACCTTCAGCAGTCAAACAATGGCCAACAATAACAAAAGTCGAGAAGGGTCTTCACCCCCCTCAATATTTCTTTGTCCACCGCCCTAAATCGACTCGTCGAGAAAGGGCTTCTCAAATCATTAGACCCCATGCCTGTTCCTGATCCCCTACCGTCAAGGTTTAATGCTTTCCAATACTGCGCTTTCCATTAGGGTCACGGGCACCTAACAGACAAGTGCATGAGACTCCGTCATGAGATCCAGAATCTCGTTGACAATAAAGTGATCCCTCCTCCATCAGCTACCCCAAAGCCAAATGTCACTACTAATCCGCTCCCGAATCATGCCAGGCAAGCTGGAGTGAATTACATGTCTTTGGGTGAATCAGAGGACCTAAGTCAGCATATCTGTTCTGCAAGGCTGCCACGCCCTCGTGTTTTATCTACTGAAGATCAGTCAGCATATTCATTTGTCATGATTAGAGGCAGTCGAGATAGATGGAGGAATGGAATGATAACGCCTGGAAATGGTATCGACCGCTAATCCAAGTCTACCAACAAGAGGAGGAGCGCAACGAAGAAGACGATTGGCCATTGGATTACCCAACTTGACCTTATGGGTTCGGCCATGTACTTGATGGAATCACCCTTTTTTGACTTTTTAAGGAGGAAGTACACGTTGACGACATGCAATCTTATTGGCTGGTCAAGGTTGTGTTGAAATCTGATGGGACCGAATAGACTAATTTTTGGGCCGCTCAGGAGCAGCAAGTGAACTTCATTGAAGAAGATATCTGGGAGCAGGTTGACAATACATGGGCTATCGAAGATGACGAGAAAAGAAGGAAAAGGGCAACTATTAGTGACTTAAATGATTTGTGGGCATTCGAAAGCTCTCTGCATGTAAACGAAGTAAGACAGACTGATAATGTGATGCCAGGGTTGTGGAACCCCAAAAACGGCGTAGAACACCTAACTAGAAGTGGACGACATTTTAAGCCAGCTCAATTAGAGAAGGGACAGCCAAGTGGAAAAGAGAAAGAGACAGAGCAAGAGGAGGGAGATGATGTCGTATTGAGACAGTTGAAAAAGACGCAAGCCAACTTCAGCATTTGGGGGCTACTGATGGCCTCGCACAAACACAGGCAAGTCGTGCTTAAAGTTTTAAATAAAGCCAGCATTCTGATGAAGCCACCTCGGAGCAATTGATTGGACTGATTCTGCCGACGGTTGAACCAAAAGTTATTTCTTTCTTTGATAAGGATCTTCCCGCTTAAAGAAAAAGTCACAACAAGTCGCTTCACATCACCGTCAAGTGCCTAGAAAAATGGGTCCCGGTGACCCTTATTGATAATGGATCTGCCTTAAACGTTTGTCCGTTGAGAACAGCCGTCTGCTTAGGGATGAGGCCAGACCAATTCACTCACTGCAATCAAGAAGTACGAGCTTACAACAACACAAGAAGGGATGTGCTAGGACTGGTGTCATTTGCCGTTTCAGTAGGACCTCTGGAAACGTCAGTAAAATTTCACGTGTTAGACGTACCGGCTTCCTTCAATCTGCTGCTGGGTAGGCCGTGGCTACATGACCTGAATGTTCAGGCAGTACCGTCTACCCTTCATTAGAAACTGAAATTGATAAAAGATGGGGTAGTTTTGATCATTCATGGAGAGGACAGTATGTTATGGTTGGTATACTGAAAATCATATTTTTAGTATTTAATTTTATTTTTAATAAAATTAGTTTTCTATTTTATAAAAAAATTTATGAGCAATGCATGTATATCATTTATTTGTTATGCATGGATGTCCGATATTCTGTATAGTATTTAATCTGGTGTGTAGAGTATGGCTTACACACAGAAGACCAGATTTTAGGGTCTTACAGAATATAAAAAGCATAGTACAGTGACATCATTCTTTTGACCAGGCGACCGCCATGTTGAAACGGGCGACCGTCACGTATACATTTTGGGAAAGTGGCGACCGCCATGTTAGATTATGGCGACCGCTATGTTTGAACATAACAGCTATGGGACGATTTGTAGTTTGTGTGATCTGTGGGTTGTGACGACTAAACTATGCATCCAAGGCAAGTTCGAGTAGTAGATAAGAGAGAATCATGCATCGGACAGATAAGTAGATAATAAAATGGTACGAAGGCCCAAATATACAGTATAGTCCATCAAAATGAAAACTGGGAACCCAGGCCCAATAATCAACAAAACTAAGGAACGCAGGCCTATGAATCAAATGTATGAAAAATGTATCAGATTGGGGCACGTAGGCCCATAAAAAGTAAATATAAAGACTGGGGGGAGCTCTCTCTCTGTCATGTATGTCTCGGGCAAACTCGTCGGGAAGGGACAGCCTCCTCTGAGCTGTCATCCTCGAAGAGTCTATCAAAGTCGTCACCGTCATCGCTGCTAGAGGAAGAAACAACTCTGGATCGACTCTGAGTAGACGAAACTGACCCTCTGGAGCGAGCTCGAGAGGAAACATAAGATCCGCGACCACGTGCTGGAATTGGGGCAGGGGCAGGGGTAGGAGCAAGGGGTGGAACAGCAGCAACTATAGGTGGCTGTCAAAAGAGAAAAAATATATATGAGAAAATAGCACAAAGAAGAAATAGAAAAATAAAATAGGATGAACACTTACCGGTCGAGGAGCAAAAGGAACCCCAGCTGCGCGTAGTGTAGCATCCTGCTGGCGAACAAGGGTTCGCAAGCCGCTCATCACCAGCATGAGATGATCCAGCCAAGCCTGATCCGTCTGTTGAAAAATAAAGCAGAACTGAGTAATCTACGAATAAAGAAGGGCAAAAAAGAAATAGTGAGAAAAGGGTCAAACCGGAGCATGCTCTCGTCGGAACTCCGGAGCTGGAGGAACTGGGATAGGGATGTCGAAAGAATACCTGTCGACAAAGGAAGATATGGTCCAGGGTATCTCGACTCTCCCAACCCTAGCTCCACCAGCCAGACCGGCATCAATAGCAGCAGCAGCAGCTCCAGCACCAACACCCGCAGCCTCTGGTGCTTGTCCTCGTCTCCTGACTCCCGGGATAACCGGGCTGGGTCCTAGTGGCCCCATCAAATGAGCCCGGGCCCAGGCCATGTAGTCTCCCTTCGCTACAGGCAGCTCCATAGCGGGGGTCCCCACAGTCTCAGCGGGAGGTCGACCTGGCCCAGATCCTCAGTCCGGCGCATACAAACCGGAGGAACCACTGGGATCTGGAAGTCATCGACGCCGAGTGACTGGAAAACATTCGCTCTCCCAAATAGTACTCCCACCCAAATGGGCCTTCCAGCAGGATATGCCTCGCAGCGATGTCGCGGCTGCGCATCAAATCTGCTCCGGCCCAATCTTCTACCCCCTCTAGACATCCCAGTGGATCTGCAAAGTATAATACAATGCAAAGAACAATAAGACAGACAGTATGATGAATAGTGTGTGCAGTAAACAGTGCCCAGTGCAGTACAGTATAGTGCAGTGAATGGAATGAAGAACAGTGCAGTGCAGTACAGTGAACAGCGCAGTAAGCAGTATAATACAGAAAGCAGTGTATTGAACAGTAAATAAAGATACCTGGTCGGGGGTCAGCCGGTCCAAAGACACCCGGAACCGGTCAAGATCCTTCCCTTCGGCTTTCTTCCCCTTCAGCCCACGGGACCACCGGGCTGCACGAGGAATAACCAGAGTGTCTGCCATAGAGTTCCCTGGGACATGAAGCCCGAGGAACTCATAGGTCCATAACTGCAAAGAAAAATGTCAGCAGGTAGAAATAATAGATAACCGAAATGGATAAAGAACTGCAGAAACTAAGTCATACCTCCCAGACCCTCCAGTATCCCCCGATGCTGAGCTCTAGAGGAAACCGGGTCAAGGTCCGCATGAAGCTGCAGAGAGTGGCCAGAGCAGTGCCTCCCCAGTCGTACTAAGCAACCCGATCAAGACTAGCCAGGCCGCCCAAGTAATGTAAATGAACGATACTCTCATTGTTCGAAAACAATGAGGTACCAAACATATACATCAAGAATCCCCAGGCAACCTACTTGTAGTGGCGAGGCTCAGTGCACTAGAAGTGTCGGAAGCGGTCGAAGAACCAGGCGTATCTGACTCGATCCCAGTCCATCTGCACAGGGACAGCCCCGAGGAAATACAACAACGCGTCGATGGACTACGCAATGGTAGGATCGAAGGGGATGGAAGCTTCTCTAACTCGGATACCGGTGATGAGGGCAAAATCTAAAGGCGTTAGAGTAGCCTCGAAGGTGGTAAAATGGAAGGTGTTGGTGGTATCCCACCACCGCTCGACCAGGGCTGTCAGCCATACCCGATCATTGCTCGTCCTACCCAGTAGGGGTATGAATCGAGCAAAGCTGGAGGCATCAACGTAAGCTCGGCTAGGAGCAAGGAGGGCATCATATCACTCCAACACCTCCCTAGAGGTAGAACCCCCGAAGCCTCGGACATAATGACCAGCCTGTAAAAAAAGACAGATCGAGAACATATAAAGAACAAGTCAAGCAAGCAAAGTGCAGAAAATATCTGAAGGCAAAGCACTAGGAAACTAGGCGCCCCAACCCTAGGGTCGTGTGCAAGTAACGACCATTCGGTTTCTTTCAAGCCCTAAGGAACTAGACACTCTAACCCTAGGTTTGTGATTCGTAGTGACCTTAAGTCCTAGTGCACCAGTCAAATTTCCATCATTCTTTCATAGGTTTCTTCCCAAATGATATAAATAAAAAAAAGAACAAAAATTTTTCTAAAATTTTTGAAATTTTTCTAAGATTTTTTACAAATTTCTAGGGCATTCTTAAAATTTTTCTTGAATTTATAAGATTTTCTAAAAATCTTCCTCAAATTTATGAGGTTTTCTAAAAATTTCTAAAATTTTCTTAAAATTTTCTCAATTTTTTTCTTAAATTTATAGGATTTTTCTTAAATTTTCTAGTATTTTCTAAAAAAAATTTTAAAATTTTTCTTAAATTTTCTAGTATTTTTTAAAATATTTCTAAAATTTTCCCAAAATTCTCTCAAAATTTTTCTAAAATTTTCTAGTATTTTCTAAAATATTTCTAAAATTTTCTATGATTTTCTAAATTTTTCTTAAATTTATAGGATTTTCTTAAATTTTTTTGAAATTTCTAAATATTTCTAGAACTTTTTTCAAAATTTTCTCGAAGTTTTCCTCAAATTTCTAAAAAAATTTCTCAAAATTTTCAAAATTTCTAAAGATTTCTAAAAATTCCTCAAGTTTTTTTCAAAAAAAAAGAAAAGAAATCAAAATTCAAAAATCAAAACAATGTTTTCCCTCCCTAGACTTGTGTTTTTTCAAAATAAATAGTAAGAACTTAAGCCTTTTATTGTTATGATTTTTGCTAAAAATAAATCGCCCATTTTGTTGGTTGTTTTAAAAGATCATAGTTGTCTCTACTGTTTTGTTCTCCATTACATAGGTATCTAAGCAAAACTCCAATCATCATCCATCAATCAACATCCACATCAAAATCATTCAACGCATCAAAAATAAATCATCATCATCAGTCATCATCATCAAATCACATCATATGGGGAAATCCTAAACATGCGCATACGTTTGATATTTCATGCTTTGGTATTAAAACAAGTGGGGATATGATACTTACCGATGGGCGTCGATGAGACATGTGGTGGTCGGGCTCCCGCAATAGAATGTCGGCGGCAATCACATCCTCTGGGGGCCCATAGCGCCTCAAACCACGTGGAACTGCGCGATGAGGTAAGGGATCATACGTACGTGGGTCAAAAGGTGCCGGATGACCGTCTCCAGCATCGGGGGCCAAAAAGTCAGCCACTGCGGCCTCCGCAGCAGCATCAGCAGCTGTTCGCGCCTCATCAGCAACTCGACGGGAGGAAAGCTCTGCCTCGAGAAGAAGAGCATCCATCACAGCAGTGGGCTGCGTGGAAGTGCCCCCACTAGCGGAAGGGTCCTGTCGTGACCCCGAATCGTCATCGCCATGGCCCTGGCCCGCCATGAAGAAGAATGGGATCACAAAGAGTAGCGTGAACATCGTGTGAAGCAAGAAGAAGCAATAAGGAAGAAAGAGAAGGCTTGGAGGCTTGAAAGAGCAAGAGAGGGTTTGAGAGTGCGAGAAGGTTAGAGAGAGAGAGAGGAAAGTGCAGAATGAGCCACACCCGCGCGCCTTAAAGAGCCTGGTACGCGTCCCAAGATGGCAATCGCCACTTCTAAAGTGAGCGACCGCCAGGTTGCCCAAAAGCCACACAACGACCGCCATGTTGGAAGGGTTTTTACCCGGCGATCGCCATGTCAGAAGGATTTGGTCTTGGCAATCGCCAGGTCAGCCAACGGTCATATGATGTCAGCGCGCCATTATGGTGTTTTGGAGTCCTTAAGGGCCTATTTGGGTATTTTTGTTTCATTACTTATGTTTACCTTACTATGTATGTACATGCTTAGCAAAAATAAAAAATATATAATATAAATAATAATAATAATAAAATAAAATAAAAAATATAAAAAATAAATAAATAAAAATATATATA
>JAOTRH010441284.1:0-32834 GCA_034768845.1 Heliamphora exappendiculata
TAATAACTCTGTGGTTATTAAAGATAATAAATGGGTTATCTGTTCTGGTACATTGGTGGATGATCTTTATATTATTACTCCAATCTCTTCTATACTGCCATTGACTAAATTGAATAGCACATCTAATTTACCATATAAGAGAAAGTTTTCTTTTTTAATAAACCAAGCGTTTCTTTGGCACTTACGCTTGGATTATATTAATCTATAAATGATAAATAAACTAGTAGCAGATGGACTTTTGAGTTCATTGGAAGTAGAGGCACTTTTAGTTTGTGAATCTTGCTTAGAAGGTAAAATGACTAAGAGGCCCTTTTTCGGCCAAAGGCTATATAGTTATAGAACTATTGGAGTTGGTTCATTGATAACTACTCAAGGTATGGATACTTTTATTTAATACACCGTAAGTCTGAATGCTTTGAAAAATTTAAAGAATTCAAAGAAAAGGTGGAGAAGCGTCTAGATAAAAGTATCAAATCACTACGATCCGACCGTGGTGGGGAATACCTCTTTAGAGAGTTTAAGGACTACTTGTCATTAGAGGAAATTACATCCCAATTGACTGCACCTAGCACTCCGCTGTAGAATGGTGCAGTAGAAAAATGGAATAAGACTCTCATAGAGATGGTAAGGTCTATGATGGATTATTCAGGTTTACCCGATTCATTTTGGGAACTCGCTTTAGAGACAGCGGCTTACATTCTGAGCATGGTACCTTCCAAGTCAATACCTTCTACTCCTATAGAATTGTGGACCGAGCGAAAGCCTAGTTTGAAACACATTCAGATTTGGGGGTATCCAGTGCTTATACTGAAAGGGAGCGCGGGCAAGTTAAAACTGACGACAGAAGTCTATTTCTTTGTGGGGTATCCTAAGGGAATGAAAGGTGGTCTTTTTTATAATCATAAGGATCAAAAAGTCATTGTTAACACCAATACCCAATTCTTAAAAGAGAATTATATTATGGATCACAGATCCAAAAGCAACATTATTCTAGAAAAACTGAGAAAAAATACTAGTAGAACGAAAGAACACGTCACTAATATTCCATTACTTCGTCGTAATGGGAGAATTATCAGGACAGGTGCAAATAAAAAATAGAGTGTTGATGCACAAGGTTTAGATTCTGCACAGCGTGTTACTGTTAGTACATAGACACATGTAGTAACTCGTCGTAGTAGAAGGGTTGTTCATCAACTTGATCGATATATGTTCTTAGGAGAGTCTTTTAACAGGATCCTGGCAGACTAGATACCGAACCCTAAAACTACAATGATGCACTTCAAGACAAAGAAGAAAATCTCGGAGTCGAAAGGCATGAAGAAAAAAAAGGTTAAGAAACAAGGAGACATGGTTTCTAGGATAGTTAGTGGGCCATAAACTGGTGTAAAAAATCCAAAAGACAGATATTTTTACTGTAACCAGACACAGCACTGAAGAAGTTATGTCCAATATTTCTCAGTAAGCAGAACAATAAGGGTGATTTCTATTCACTGGTTGTGAAAACATGTTTAGCGGTGTTATTCATCAGTACCTGGTGTGTAGATACGGGAGCCACTAATCATGTCTGTAATTCTTTGCAGGGGTTCTAGAACCTGACAACTTAGTGGTTGAAAGATTTATCTATATATGAGTAATGATACAAAAGTAACAACAGCTGTAGTAAGTGATGTCACTCTCAGTTTTGGTAGAGATCGGGTTTTAATATTGAGAAATTGTCTTCATGTACCTGCCATTAGAAGGAACTTAGTTTTCATTTCTAGATTGGTTAAAAATTGATATTTAGTTTATTTTAATGATTCTGTGGTTATTAAGGATATTGAACAGGTTATATGTTCTGGTACATTGGTGGATGATCTTTATATTATTACTTTAATCTCTCATACACTGCAACTGACTGAATTGAATAACACATCTAATTTACCATAGAAGAGAAAGTTTACTTCTTTAATAAATCAAGCGTTTCTTTGGTACTTACACTTGGGTCATATTAATCTAAAATAGATAAACAGACTGGTAGCAGATAGATTTTAGAGTTCATTGGAAGTGAAGGTACTTTCAGTCTGTGAATCTTGCTTAGAAGGTAAAATGACCAAGAGACCCTTTTTCGGCCAAAGGCTGTAGAGTTAAAGAATTGTTTGAGCCAGTTCATTGATGACTACGCAAGGCATGGATACATTTACCTGATGCACCATAAGTTTGAATGCTTTAAAAAATTCAAAGAATTCAAGGTAAAAGCATAGAAGCGTCTAGGTAAAATTATCAAATCACTACGATCCAACCGTCATAGAAAATACCTCTTTAGAGAGTTTAAGGACTACTTATCATCAGAGGGAATTACATCCCAGTTGGCTGCACCTGGCACTCCGCAGCAGAATGGTGTAGTAGAAAAAAGGAATAGCACTCTTATGGAGATGGTAAGGTCTATGATGGGTTATTCAGATTTACCCGATTCGTTTTTAGGAATCGCATTAGAGACAGCGGCTTACATTCTGAACATGATACCTTCTAAGTTAGTACCTTCTACTCCTACAGAATTGTGGACCGAGCGTAAGCCTAGTTTGAAACACATTCGAATTTGGGGGTATTCGGTACTTGTGTTGAAAGGGAATACGGGCAAGTTAAAACTGAGGACAGAAATCTGTTTATTTGTGGGGTATCCTAAGAGAATGAATGGTGGTCTATTTTATAATCCTAAATATCATAAAGTCATTGTTAGCACCAATACCCGATTCTTAAAAGAAGATTATATTATAGATCACAGGCTCAAAAGAAACGTTGTTCTAGAAAAATTGAGAAAAAATACAAGTAGAACGGAAGAATAAGTTACTGATATTCCATTATCTCGTCGTAGTAAAAAAATTATCGGGATAGATGCAAATCAAAAATAGGGTGTTGATGCACGGGGTTCAGATTCTGCACAGCATGTTACTACTAGTACACAGACACAAGTAGTATCTCGTCGTAGTAGGAGGGTTGCTCATCAACTTGATCGATATATGTCTTAGGAGAGTCTTTTGATAGAATTCTAGAAGAACTAGATACCAAACCATGTAATTACAATGAAGCATTTCAAGACAAAGATACAGATCTTTGGCAAAGGGCAATGAATTCAGAGATGAAATCTATGTATTCCAATCAGGTCTGAAAACTTGTAAAACCACCCAATGGGATAAAATCTATTGGATACAAGCGGATCTACAAGAGGAAGAGAGGAGCAGACGGAAAGGTTAAAACCTTCAAAGTTAGGCTTGTTACTAAAAGATTTACTCAGAAAGAATGGATCGATTATGAGGAAATCTTTTTGCCGGTAGCCATGCTTAAGTCTATCTGAATTCTCTTATCCATTACTGCTCATTTCGACTATGAAATATGGCAAATGGATGTCAAGATAGCTTTTCTTAACGGAAGTTTTGACGAATGTATCTATATGATATAGCCAGACGGATTCATTGCAAAGGGCCAAGAACACATGTTGTGCAAACTTAAGAGATCTATTTACAGACTTAAGTAGGCAGCAAGGTCTTGAAACACACGATTTGAACAAGTCATAAAGTCTTACGATTTTGATCAGAATCCAGATGAGTCATGTGTGTAGAAGAAGTGTGACGAAAGTGTGGTGGTCTTTCTAGTACTTTATGTAGACGATATCTTACTCATCGAAAATGATATGGGGCATTATCTACAATTAAAGTATAGTTATCTGCAAAGTTCGATATGAAAAACTTGAGAGAGATCAGTCACATCCTCGGGATCAAGCTTATGCGAGATCAAAAATAAAGAATATTGGGCTTATCACAAGTAAAGTATATCAATGATATCTTTGCTTGTTTTAGCATGTAAGATTTTAAGAAATGATTTCTCCTTTTCAAACATGGAATCACTCTATCCAAGGATCAGTGTCCTAAGACACCTAATGAGATAGAGACGATAAAGGCGGTTCCTTATGCTTAGACAGTAGGAAGTCTCATGTATGTTACGCTTTGTACTAGACATGACATCTGCTTGGCCGTTGGCATGATTTGCAGATATCAGTCTAACATAAAACAGGAGCATTGGACTGTCGAAAAAAATATTATCAAGTACCTGAAAATGATTAAAAATTATATGTTGGTTTACCAAACAAACAATCTAGTACCTATGAGGTACACAGACTCAGATTTTCAGTCAGACATAGAGTTTACATCAGTAGACAACCTTGCAGATCCTTTATAAAGAGTTTACCAGCTAAGAATTTTGATAGTCATGTAGAGGGTATGAGAATCAGATGTATAGCAGTATAGTTTTGAGTATAAGTGGGAGATTGTTAAGGTTGGTATACTGAAAATTATATTTTTAGTATTTAATTTTATATTAATAAAATTACTTTTTTATTTATTATGAGAATCTTTATGAGTAATGTATATATATCATTTATGCAATGTTATGCATGGATGTCCGATATTCTGTATAGTATTTAATCTGGTGTATAGAGTGCGCTTGCACACAGAAGATTAGATTTTAGGTTCTTGCAGAATATAAGTTTTATGTTCACAGTTTAGATCAAAATAGACATACTATCGGTACGATTGTGGCACAGAGTTTTAGTAGGCATGTCTTCATTATGTGAAACAAGTAATAGCGTCATATATTGTTCTGATTCTTTATGTCAGTACACTTTATGTGTATTGGATGGGACATTTGAGATAATTAATTTTATACTGATTATATAAATTAATACACACCCCAAGGTTATTATGAATAGTGTTTATCCTCTTAATCCTAAAATAATTATTGATTTACTTATATTTAATATTTATTATTTTAATTCATTAGATGGTGCGATCGTATTTGCATCTATGTTCTTGGTAAGTTAAATAGCAGTATTATTTATATAGTGAATATTAATTATTTATGGAATTCACGTCCCGAAAAATCGAGATTGACGATACCCCTTAAGTAAGCTTATAAGTTTTAACCGGGCCAAACCCCTACAGGTGGATTGATTATTCGACAGTCAAATAAGTTAAGCGGAATGACTTAAAGAATATCAAGATTCTGATTAAATTAAATTGTCAGTAATTAAATTTAATTGGCGAGTATCAGGAATCTTAACGTGGAAAAAAATGATAAGCATTTAATATAGGAGCTCAATGCTATATGGTTTTGAGATTATAGGTCAGAGTGCACTTATAGTTCTTTAGTAGTATGAACTGTAATTCAGTATTTTATGAAAATTATAAAAATCGCTGCTAGTTTTCCATAATTACAGATACCTCTATGAGGTTTTCTTAATTGCAAAAATCGTTGATACTTGTTTGTGTTCCACTAAAATTCTTACTCATTATTACTCCTCAGGTCCCTGTTGTAACCCTATAAATATGCTAATAGACTGAACCAATTTCATAGCTTGTCTTTAAAACTAAAACTGTCCAGATTCTGCTGGTACAAGTTCTCATATGATTATAGTACACACTATATCCGAGAATCGCATAAAGGAATACAGTAGAAGATCTGATAGGAGCTTCAACTTGGATTCAAATCATAGTTGAATATTCGATCGATAAAAATGTATTCTTCTAAATTAACTTTGGATGCATGGATTTTATTTTAATCGTTCGTCATCAAAAGTTTTATCTGAAATCCGTTTCGGCGTTTGTCCATCCAGTTAGTTTTTCTCTGATAATCGTTTGTAAAAATAAATATCTTAGTAGTTTTGCCTCTAACAATATTAAAGAGAAAGAGGAATAGGAATACCAAAAGAGAGGCGATTGGAGAGAATAAATAGATGTCGTCGGAGAGGAGAGAGGATGATCCACTAGAGCGAAAATTGTCAAGCAGGAAGCATACCGCAACGGCTAAGGCACACCAGAGTACAAATTGAAATTGTCAAGCGACAAGCAAACCGCGGTGGCACCCCAGAGCAAAAATTGTCAAGCAGCAAGCAAACAGCGGAGGCTAGGGCACAGAAGAGATATATGGAATTAAGCAAAAGGGTTTTGCCATTGGATTATGAAATTTGCTTTTTGGCGGTTATTTCAATATTCTAAACGACGTTGTTTTGTATTAATTTTTTGCGGCATTTAGTATAACTATTGGTAATGTCTTTGAAAAAATGCTTCAGCTAGCCAGAAATCGAAATGATTTCGTTTTCTCGAGTTATTTGCAAGATTTTTAAGTAAATGCGGTGAATAACCTATTTAAAAATAGGGTTTATGAATAAATGCCAAAAATAAGTGTTTTGCCTACGTTTTTATAAACACCACTAAAAAAATGTTAGGAAAAGTTATTTTTCTTATAGTGAATACTAAATACTCTGAATTAAATATCTCTATTTTAGTTCAGTCATGTATTTATTTACTTCAAGGGATAAGTACTTATTATTGGCAACTTAATCAAATCTTTTTTTGGTTTTGTAAGAACTAGTTATGAATAATAATGATATAACAAAAAAAATCCTCACTAACAAAGTCAACATTATTCTTACTTTTAAGAAGGGCACTTCTCAGTGATTACGAAGTCCAATTTTGTTGGTTAGAAAATTTATATTTGACCTTTTTTTAATAGATTATGATACAAGAATTTGTTTATTTGTTAATGCAGCTCACATTATTGTTGTTTTTATTTAGTTTGGAATAGAGTATAATAATAATTTTATTTTTTTATATCACTTGGTAGTAGAATATCTAGTTATATGTCTATTGAGCAAACAAAATTAAAATGTTGTTAAATAAGACTAAAAATTTTAAAATAAGACCAAAAATTTAAAAATTTCAAATATGAACAAAAAGTCAAAAAATTAAATAAATAAAAATGGTTAATTGATCTCGAAGCCGAAAAAATAGAAGTTAAAAAAATTCATTATGTTGTAAAGTAAAAGGTTGGTATTAAAATTTTAAAAAAAATTAAAAATATTGCAAAAATAAAATTAAAGGACAAATTTATCTTTCCACACGTCCTTACCCTTTCTAATCATTTGACTAAATATCTCACTCTCATCTCCTATGACTAAATTTTCATTATATATGAGATATTGAGTCCAATCAAGACAATGCATCATAATACAAATTCAGCAAATATTTAAACACTCACAACTCTCACATATTGTATTTAGTAAGGTTTAAACTCTTAATTTCTAACTTGGAGGTCTAACACTTATACTATTTGGTCAAAGACCACTTCATAACACTCCTATACATGTTACTTAGCAAAGTTTTCAAATCTCAATTTATCGCATTGTTGTCAATACTGTATTGGGCTGAGAAACATGGTTTCTCTGTTGATACGACATTAATACCTATTAGTACTATTAAATCACCAAATGTAATTTTTCTCTTTAACATAATATTTGAATTAACTTGTCTAAACTTAGTTTTTGAATTTTTTGTTTATGATAACCTAATATCACTTGTGTCGAATAATCATATTCGTTGCCCATGGGCAATAGAGAAACAATATAATGTGGCCTATCACTTTATATAATTATTTTACTTGACAATAATATAAAATGTGTAAATTAATGAGCGGTTGATGTGTACCTAAAGAATTGCTTTTTTTTTATGTTAGGAAGGCTTTCCACGTTGTGTTTGGGTTTTTTCCCCGCTTTTTGAAATCGTTAGGAAATGTTTTGTTTTTTGTTACCATATTTACTTTATTTTTGGCCAACGAACAAACAAGTGTGTACTTTATTTTTTTGGCAGCAATCAACTTAATTATCAGAAACTTTCACAATCTTGTTAATGCTATTGCTTTAATGCTGAAAGCAAAAGTAATCCCAACATCTGGGTAATGGGGAACTCACTTTTCTCTCATGTATGTTATTCTCATACAAACCATCAACCAAGTGAGGCATCACAATGTTATCTTTAATAATTGTTTAAGTTCCTTAAGTGAGGCCTCACAATGTTATCTTTAGTAATTGTTTAAGTTCTTTTGGTTTTAATTGGCCTTTTTCTAGTGGACGGTAAGATTGATCTTCTAAAAATTAATCCAAATACACATAAATTGATCTGAACACTCAAAGATATTAAAAAAATATTATTTTGCTTCATGAGTAGGTTAAGGGTTTGAATACTCTATGTGTGAATGCTTTTACCCCAACATTCAATTGTATTGTTATCTTTTGTAGTATATTGCATTCGTTTAGTGTAGTATTTTTCACAATATTTCAATTTTTAGTACAAAAAAATTTAACCCTAATCCAAATGAATAATCTTTTAAGATTATCCAATTAAGAGGAATTTCAAAGTAAAATATTTTAGTCTAAAAATAAAAAAATCAAATACGTGCAAGCCAATTACTTAGTTTTAGGATACTTTTTTCCTCGTTAATAGACTTTTTCAATCTTAGTCCAAATGGATAAAACTTTTTGAGTTCTCTCCTACTACGAAATCTAAAGAATATTTATTTAGCATTGATAGGGAAATATATGGCACGGCCCAGGTAGGACTCAGCCCAACGGGGAATGTGGCCCAAATCCAATTTCGATCATGGAACCCTGGCTTGTCGAGGCGGTTCCCACCCACCAGGGAGAATTGGCATGACAGCTGGTCAGTACGTAACCGTTACCCATCTGATCAGCCAAAGGATTGATCAGCGGGGACACGTGCCCATCACCGCGCGCCGAGTATCCCAAAAATCTCAAAGATTTTGTGTAACAACCTTCACGTGGTATGTTGGTCACATGTCCCTATCATTATATAAGCAAGCCTGAGATGGATAATCCAGGTTCTCGGAGCACCATGAGAGCCCAATCCTAGATTGAGCATCAACATTTGGTGCTGTCAATGGAAATGGAAAATTTCAGACACGAAATTGAGTGTTCTTTTTCTCTTTAGTGTTCTATCTATCGGATGGATTAGACAAGATCAATGGCAAAAAAACATAATCGGGGCCGGTTGGATCCAGCCGCTTGGGTACCAGACGACCCTCCCTAACCTCATCCAATGCAGCAACAATTCCAGCACCTTACTGAGCGGATCCTTCATCTAGTTCAGCAAAACAGGGAGCTTTTGCAGCAAGTCAGGGAACAGAGTAAAGCCCCAATCCTCCCTAGGCCACCGCGGTAGCAGGGAGAGGAGCAGGGAGTGGGGCAGGGGGATGACGGCCGTGTGAGTGTATCTCACGACTTACCACCTGGAGATGGCAGAGCATATGAAGTGGCAAGTAGAATCAACTTGGTAATTCCCCCATGCGGCGATGGCAAAACGAAGTAAAGGATAAGATAAACAACCCGGATGTTTCAACAGCTTGGAACGAGTAACTGGGAGAGGAGAAAGCCCAAATCAATGATATGATGCAGGCCATTAGGACCAAAACCCCCTCCACTTTGGACGAACTGATGCATAAAACGGGGTCTACCTTCGTCCCAGTAATCACGGCGACCCCCTTCCTCTGAAGTTCAAGATGGCCCAGATAGACCTATTTGATGGGACTTCGGACCCACTAAACCATCTAGACACATACAATTCCATGATGTATCTCCACGCCATTCCATAGGAAGTCATGTGCAGAGCTTCCCCAACCACGCTGAAGGGCCCAGCTAGGATTTGTTCTCCAAGCTAAAGCTGGAGTCCATCAAGTCCTTCCCCCAGCTGAGTAGGATGTTCATGAGTCACTTCATAGGCGGTCAGAAGCACCAAAAACTATCTGAACATCAAGCAAGCGAAGGGGAGAGCTTCAGAGAATATGTTAACCATTTCAATCACGAAGTCCTCCAGGTGAACGAGGTGGATGACTAAGTAGCCTTAGCAGCCTTTATGGGGGGCTCTTATCGTCTCGATTTCTCTTTTTCTTATCAAAAACTCCTCCGACAGACAAGGTCGAGCTCATGGTGAAGGCCTTTAAACACATGAATGTAGAGGATGCAATAGATGTAAGACGTTCCAAGTCTTAGGATCCACCGACAAGGGCAGAAAAAAGGTTGAGGGAGTAGGACCAGCGTGGGAGCAAAAGAATAACTAACCAGACAAAGGAAAAATGATCTGATCAGACTATAAGGCGACCAAATGATACCAGGTACCGACACTGTACTACCCTTAACACTCCATTGGAGCAGGTTTTTCTCTATATCAAAAGAGAATCGGATCTAAAGTGACCCAATAAACTAAAAACTCTCCCCACGAAGCGATCCAAAACCAAATACTATCACTTCCACAAAGATCATAGGTATAACACTGAAGAGTGCCATGATTTAAAGGACCAAATAGAGAAGCTGATTAGCCCAGGCAAATTAGACTATTTTCTGCTCGAGAAACATTTGGATCACGAAAGGGAACCCCGCAGACCAGAGCAAATGAGAGCTAAGCGAAATGAGAAAAGACCACACCCTCCCCGTATGAAAATTAGAACGATTATGGGAGGATTCGCGGGAGGGGGCACCTCCAGGTCAACCAGAAAGGCTCATTCAAAAAGGCTTAGAGATGAATCTTACCTAATGAAAGATCGAGATGCACATGCAGAATTAGGAAGGGCGGATAAAATAACCTTATCTTTTTCTAACCAGGACTCCGTGAATGTACAGCAGCCCCATGATGACCCTCTAGTCATTAGTTTACTTATTAGCAATCACATGGTGCAAAGAGTCCTAGTAGATAATGGAAGCTCGGCTAACATCCTCTTCGTCAACGCATTTGATCATATGAAGATAGGAAGAGATAAGCTTCAGCTCATTCCCTCACCCTTGGTAGGTTTTGCTGGCGGCGAGGTCTACCCGCTAGGGTCTTTCCAACTGTCCATCGCGATAGGAGATAGCCGGGAAAAGTGTTCTATGTTACTCACATTCCTAGTCATCGACACATCATTAGCCTACAATGTCATTCTGGGCAGATTAACCCTGAACTAATTCCAGGAAATAACTTCCACCTGCCGCCTCCTCATCAAATTCCCAAGAGAGCGCGGGGTCAGTTATGCCCGAGGGGACCAGGCATCAACTAGGGAGTGTTACGTCACTTCCCTCAAGGAACATACCCCCAAGGAGGCCCTAAGCATAAAGAAAATGGAGGTCAAGGATAAACAAGACCAACAATGAGGTGAGCCGGATGAGAAGCTAAGGGATGTATGTATAGATCAAAAGGATCCACTCCGAACGATGAAGGTAGGGGCACAGTTGTTGGGTCACTTGAAAGAGCCCATGAAAGAGTTCTTTTTCCACAAATAAAGACGTGTTCGCCTGGTTCAACAATGATATGCTAGGGATTAGCAGGGAGGGTAGTTGCTTTGAATTGTTTTGTCTCTAGGGTGCGGATGCTTTGGGTCGCACGTGGGGGATGCACTGGATATCTATTATTTTTTTTAAAAATATTTTTTTTCCTTTTTAAAATAAAAGTTCAAGATATATGAGCATCTTTTTTTAAAAATAGTCGCCACTTGATTTTTGAGAAAAACCAACAATAACAAAAAGAATGATGTGGGTCTTTTAAAAATGTAACCAGAAAAAAAGAGAGTTCGGAAGCTAAGGTACAAAAAAAAGGTGTTAGGCACCCTTTTCACCCAACCGTAAGGTTGGCCTTTATTTTATCAATATTGGTTCTTATTGTAAACTTTTTAAAGGTAAAGAGAGTTCAAACAAAAGCAAGCAATGAAACAAAAAAAAACCTAACTATAATTCCTAGGGTCATGCAACTTGGTTATTATTTCTAAATATACTACACGTATTGTTTAAGCAAAGCAAAACCAAATGCATGCAAGTAAGGGATAAAATAAACAAGTAAGATTCTAAGGGTCATGCAATAATATTTATGTCCCTATCATGCTGTAAACAGGCTGTACATAATAAGTAAAAGAGACTTAAACATCATACTAAAGCTACTGATCATGCACAAAACTTACGTCCATAGCAACACATGTTACAGCTGTGACAAAAATAGTCACAAAACAGGCAGTCGTGACAAAAATAGGGTTACCGTGAAGAAAAGAATAAAACTATCTCATGACCGTAACAAATAAATATCGTGACCATAGCTTTTAGGAGGTACAAAAAAGGTATATGCATTGCATGTGGCTTAAGACAGGCTCAGATGAATAAGATATGCAGGACAAAGACCGTAACCTATTGATTTTAGGCTAGATCTACCATTCTTAATTCTTTACAAAAATAATAACTCTAAATAAAATATACAGGATAATATATATGAATAATAGAATGCTTGAAACACACTTTCAGGATACTGGCTTCACAAAAACCTTGCAGCCGTAAGTACAGGATATAACGGCCGTGACAAAAATGAAGGAGAATGAGGCGGCCTTCATATTATCGTATCCTCAGAATATATAGGTGTGAAGGTGTATAGAATGGGGACCATGACCCATTTGGTCTAGGTCAAATCTGTCCTTCATTAGCCAATAAAAAGATAAACAAAAGTACAGAAAAAAATACTAACCAAAGCAGCAAAAAGATGTACTTATTTGAAATGAACAAATAGCAAAGGGTTTTGAAAAAGGTTTCTACATTTTTGGCCTTAAAATAATGTAATGGCTGTAACAACAAGATGTTGTGGCCTTCTATATATAGAGAGAGAGGCATAAATGTACCGGCAGATCTAAAAAGGGCATGGTCGTAACTGTGGGTTTAACAAAACATACAGCCGTAACATAAAAAGGTCACGACCGTCATGTTTCAGAACCTCATAAAGCTTTTGATGTGCTTGGTGTGCTTGTGAGCATCGAAAGAGGATGTAAACAAATGTAAGAATATGAAATAGAAGGCTATGAATATACTGCTAGTAATGAAAACTTGAAGAAAAAAAATGTTTACATTGATATGAATAATAAATAAGCAACAAAACAATGGGAACATTATCCACGACACCCTCGGGAAAAGAAGATGAAGGTTTAAAAAGAGTCGTGGTATTCTAAGGTTACCTCGTGTGAATATCCACCTCGAATGGCCCCTCGGTGGTGAGAATATGATACTTTCAAGTCAATGTATGTGCTCTAAGAACTCCTCTAGGGCAAGCAAGAACACGAACGAGATTCAGAAAGTATGGGATGAAAAGGAGAATATCGAATGGGGGTAGTTTAATAGAGTTTGGGCCTTCAGGTATGTCTCTCTCTTGTTTTTACTTAGAATTGCCACCTATTTATAGACAATGAGAGCAACACAGACCCCTTTTGGGATGCTATCACCTGTTCAAAAAGGGATAACAGTGACGGTCGCAATCTTTTTTCTTTTGTACAGTACAGGCCGCTACCTTTATAGTGACAAAAAAGACAGCCGTGACTTTTGAAAGTCACGACCTGAATAAAAAAGCAACGACCGTGACAAAGAAAGTCACAACTTGATTTAGAGTTTTCAAAAAAGGCTATGGCCATGAGAGTAAGGACATGACCTATTCTAGGATTTTTAAAAAGGTAGCGGCCGTGTGGATGGGAATATCACAGCCTGAAGGTTTTTTTTTAGGATTTTTGAGTTTTGAGCCATATTCATGATTTTGCTTGCTTAGAGGTATTCTTAAGCATGATTCTCATACTTTCGTCATTGGAGAGCATTCGAGATGGGTGCCTAAGATTCGGCTTGATCAAATTGGGGTGTCTACAATTGCCCCTCTTTGACATAGCTTGCAGCAACTTCTGGTGAAAGTAAATGTCAAAACTCCAAAGACAAATCGATCGAGCAAGCCACCAATCTCAAGCACAAACAAAACATGTAGAAAAGCATGGTCGAACTTGAATTTTCATCAAGCTTTCTGCGTACCCCTATTGTAAGGGATCAGATTGATCGTTGTTTGTAGGGAAATGCATATGATGCAAATAGGCTAATCATGATGCATAGCAGGTTCAGTGCAATGCAAATAGGTACGATACAAGAAACATTTTAAGGTTACAATACGGACCAAGAAAACATCCATCAATTTTAGGTCGTAAAAGGACCGATGAGGCTAAGGGAAATTTAAGGTCGTACAAAGACCGACGAGTCAATTTAAGGTCATGAAGTGGACCAAATACTTTAGGGATAAGTTTAAGGTCATGTAAGAGTCGATAAGTCAGTTTAAGGTTATGAGGAGGACCGAAGAGATTAGGAACAGTTTTAGGTCGTGTCGAGGACCGACTAGTCAATTTAAGGTCATGAGGAGGACCAAGAAGTCATTTTAAAGTCATGAGGAGAACCGATCATTTCTATGAGCATTTTAGGGTCACGTGAAAACCGATGAGTCAGTTTAAGGTCATGAGTAGGACCAAAAAGGCTAAGGACAGTTTTAGGTCGGGCCGAGGACCGACGAGTCAATTTAATGATATGAGGAGGATCGATCATTCTAGGAATATTTTAAAGTCATGTGAGGACCGAGGAGTCAGTTTTAGGTCATAAGGAGGACCGAAGAGACTAAGGATAGTTTTAGGTCGTGTCGAGGACCGACGAGTCAGTTTAACGTCATAAGGAGGACCGAAGAGTCAGTTTAAGGTCATGAGAAGGACTAATCATTTGAGGGGCATTTTAAGATCATGGAAGGACCAACAAGTCAGTTTAAGGTCATGAGGAGGACCGAAGAGGTTACGGACAGTTTTACGTTGTGTCGAGGGCCGACGAGTCAATTTAAGGTCATGAGAAGAATCAGAGGCAAACTTATCAATTTTAGGTCGTGACAAGGACAGAAGTTTTCAAAAGGGGCATTCAGATCATAAAGAAGGGATAACAGAGCCTTTAATTTGTTCAAAACCCACAAGGGGTAGTTGTAAGGTCCAAACATGTGGGATGCTCAAAACAAAATAAAGACCGTTACTTTCATATGTCACGGCCTGCACTATTTTTCCCTAAGGAGGTGGTGGCTTGAACATAAAGTTCACAGCCTTAAGAAACGTTTAAGAAAAAGATACAGCCGTGACTAAACATACTTGCGGCCTAGGTCAAGTGTTGTGGCCGTAAGCTTTAAATCCACCGGATCTAACGGCCTTGAGGTTGATAGTAGAACATATGTTCTGAGATAGGTTCAAAATATCATTCACGCGAAGCTTTCAAACTTTCTCTTCCCCTCATCTCTCTCGCATTCTCACTTTCTCTCGAGCTCTCTCTCTCTCTCTCTATCTCTCTCGTCTTCTCACTCTCTCTTGAACTCTCTCTCTCTCTCTATCTCACTCGTCTCTTGCTCTCACCCTCTCTAAAGCTCTCTCAACTAAAGATGTTTCTCCTCTCTCTCCTTTCGCTCGTGTTTTCGGCTCTCAAGGGTAGTTGTGGCTTAGGAGTTGTCGGAGAGGAGGGTGGCGGCGCCGGTGGAGGCGATGTTGGTGCGGTTGGTGAGGCTGGTAGCGATGGAGCCGGAGATAGGGCCGAGGACCTTCTCAAGGGTGGTTCTCCGGGTATGCCGGAGCATTTTGACCCGACTACGTACATTCCTCTTCTTCACCGATTGCGGGAGCTGGCCATAAATAGGTTTGTCATCCCAAACGTGATAGCGGAGCGAGAGGTCCTCCTACGGCGCTGTGACAATCATCTCTCGCCCTAAAACCTTAAGGTAAGTATCGTTTTGAATTCTTCCATTGTTTCATTGGTTTAACATTTTGCTTTGATCATTTCGTTTGACATTAGATTGCATTGATCTTCGACATAGAAATTGAGTTTGAATTAAATCTAGCACGATCATTAAATTGGATGTTTGGTTTAAATTGATGTGGAGTTCGGGATTGAAATTTGTATCGAAGTTGGTTTGAATTTTGGACTTAACTAGGTTTAGACCTTGACTTGGATTGGATGGACCTATGCTCTTGGATGGGACGAGTCTTTAAATAACGAGACTTTTGAATTTGGATGAAAACGAACTTTAAATTGAATAAACTTAGAATTTTGGTTAAAATGAAACTTAGATTCGTAGAAACAGGATTTTGAAATTGAATTGAGGGTGGATTCAGACCTCGGGCTTGGGCTGGGCTTGGTTTGAAGTGGGATCATGGAAGCGGGGCTCATTTGAATTTAGATTTGAAATGAAAATCATGTTAGGATTTGGATTGGACACGAATTAAGAGGATTTTGATTTGAAAAGAACTTTGAGATTTGAATAAAATGAGTTTTGGATATGAATTCAATTTGAAAACTATTCTTAAGATGGTTGAGCTCCAAATTTTGGTTTAAAATGAGTTTTAGGTGAATCTCAGTTTAAAACAAAATTTATGAATTTTAATGGATTTTTAGATGAACCTACAGTCAAACTTGAAATTTTGTTTAAAACCAGTTTAGATTCGTAGAGAAGAGATTCTGTGATGAATTTGAATTTTTGGATTAAGTTGGGTTTGATTTTGAATTTAATGATGAATTTGGGTAGGTATTGGGCTAAACTGAATTTTAAAAATTTGAGAACATCTTGAAATTATGTTAAAGCGTGGGTTTGAAACAAAGTTAGGGGCTAGTTTAGACTGGAAAATGGAAATAATGGGTTAGGACGTTAATTTTCGATTGAATTAAAATTTTGAATTGATTGACTTTTGAAAATGGGGCCAGCTGGGGTTGAGGCAAGATTGGGTCAAGTTTGAATTTGCATTCTTTGTTAAGACAAAATTTGGATGATATTTTAGTTGAGTCCTCCATTTTAAGTTTTTTGAGGTTCAATTTGGGATGGGTTTGTGATAGATTAGGGTCTATGTTGAAAGAAAATTGAATTTTGAACTTTTCCTTTTTTTTATTTCAATTTTGAACTTGAATTTCGAACGGGGTTGAATTCAAATTTTGCGAAATTATATCAAATGAATCTTAGATCGACTTGAATAAAAAATATGAGTGAAGTCGGGTTTTTGTTAAATTTGAAATTGGATCCTAGCGAATTGGTTTTGATCGGGTTGAATCATTATCTATTTTGAAACGAGGGTAGGTTTTTGACCCTTAAAGCGTAAGTTGATTTTGAGTCTCATTTTGATGTTATTTTGATTATCATTAGTTTGTTTCAACCATCTTGTCACGTACTTTGATTTTGACCCTATCATTGTTGCTGTCTGTTTTGTTTTCGTTATTTCATTGATTCCATTATTTCTCTTTGTTTACTGATTTGTTTGTTTTGGTTTGTTTCAGAGGCCACTTCGTATTTAAGGTTTTTGCGAATCCTCAGACGTCCTAGAGTGGTACGCGGCGCTCCCTCCCCGTAGCCAAGAGATTGTCGCTCGGGCTGGCTTTAGTAGCTTCGTCACTACGCTAGAGGGGACCAGCAATGACCGAGTCACCCTCATGGCTTGGACATAGAGGTGGTGGGACACCACCAATAGCTTCCATCTTCCCACATTCGAGGTGACTCTTACTCCCCTTGACTTCTCTCTCATTACTGGGATTCAGGTGGGGAGCAACCCGATCCCATTTGATCTAGATATCTGCCAGAGCCCCGAGGCTCTTCTACGCCTTCTCAACCACGTGCCCCCTTCCATCGACAAGGGAAGCATACAATATGCGTGGCTAAAGACAACCTTCCATCATTTTATCTGCTTCGAGGTCCACCACTTCGAGCGGGTGGCGCGTGCATTCCTTCTCTATATGTTCAGGATATACATATTCTCGAACTTAGAGAATAGGGTGCACCTCCACTATCTCGTAGCCATGGTGGTGGTGAACCTAATCGGCTCCTACGATTAGGGAGGAGCTACACTGGCCACCTTATACGGGTACATGAGTGCGGCCACCAGGACCTCTGATCTAAGCATCGGTGGGTACTGGCGCATCTAGGAGGTATATCTGCTTTCGGTGATTTCTATGCTTTCTTTTCCCATTTTCATATCTACATATCCATTTCCATATCTTAGGTATGTGCCAGCCAGTGAACTCTGGTGACGACCCCCTCGTGATCCCCCAGGCACTTTGATGGGCCAGATGCCATCAGGGTACGAAGCCTGGTGGAAAGGACTTAGATGATGATCGCCTCTTCTTAGATAGTCTCACTCTCGATCGGGTAAGTTACTCATGCTTCTGTTCATTCCCACTTCTCATTTTCTGTATATACGCTGCTTTGCTGACATGTTTCCTTGATTTTCAGGTCCGTTGAGATATCTGGGTTAGCATAGAGGAGCGAGCTAGTGATGGCTTGATGTGGACCCACGAGGTTACCCGGACCCGTATCTTGCTTGAGGGGCCACTCTACAGAGAGTGGAACCTCAGCGAGCGCATCATTCGGCAGTCCTTGGGGTATGATCACTTGTATATCCCAAGGATGCCTCCGGTGGGGATGCGTTAGACTGACACCCTCCGCGCGCCCGAGATCATCTAAGCTATGGTGGGCCTTGATGCTGCCACGCTGATCGAGTGTGAGGATTGTGACTACGCAGTCTTTGCCCGAGAGAGGCTCATGCCTGCTATCGGTGCTCGAGCTGCCGTGCGGCGTCCTCCTTCCACTGCGCCGATCCCTGTTCACCCTGAGCTCCCTTGGACAGTATATACCTTTGTGTATGGGAATCTCCACTAGATCCGAATCCTCGAGCCAATGGCCTCGGAGATTCTCCTTCCCTCCAACGCTGAGCAGGTATGACATCCTTACTTCTATTCTTCGTACTGTCGCTGGTATCTGACTGCACTAACCTAGCTACAATGATTCTTATACTCGTACTAATTTCCATATCTGACTGATTTTGATACCTGATTACACTGACTTGATTCTTCTCTTGACAAATGCCCCAGGAGTGGTGAGACCAGTCCCTTCACCTGATCATTGGATTGAAGGTATTGGCCCGTCACTAGGACGCTGCCATCCGAGCCCATGGCTTAGAGCCTCCTGCTTCTTGGGGTGGCCCCATTGCGGTACTCAATCCTTTCTATCTTTTATTTACATTCTTGCGCTCTGCTCATACTTATCTGCCTTAGCTAATAAGGTCCTTTTTTTCTTTCAGGGTGGGCGTGGCGGAGGACCGAGGACTCGCGGTGATCGCACGGCACCTATTGCCCCAGCTGTACCTTTTGCTCAAAATTCTACTTCTGCTGCCTCTTCATTCAGAGCTCGAACTCCCAGTGTGACACAGATGATTGATAGCTCATAGGAGAAGGAGACCGGGTCAACATCCAGAGAGTCGTCCCAGGAAGGCCACGTGGTCCGGAGGAAGAGAACCCGGCTAAAGTGACCTTTCTGATCTACCATACTGCTGAGGATTTCATTTCTCTTCTTTTTATTCTTGGAGGCCTATGCGCCTATTCTTTCCTGGGCCTGCGTGCCCATTTGATACATTCTGATACTCTATTATGATTACACTAACATATTGCTTTGGTTCACTGTTCTGGTATACACATACTATACAGATACTCATTGATCCACACTGATATACTGTCTTTGACACACTGCATATATATTATAATGGGGCCTGCGTGCCTTCAATTTTTCCCTTCGCCTGCATGCCACGTCATACACATACGCACATTACTTTACTTTTGATGGGTTAGACCTTCGTGCCTTGTGGTTTACACTTTTATTATTATGGATGTTTAAATTCTTTTATGACATGAAAATTACTCTTGAATGCTTAAACTTTGATTATGCATGATGTATGATTTGTGAGTTGTGATCTTATCATATGAACTGCTTTTCCTGTTGTGAGTTGTTACCAGGTACATAACTACAGTTTGGGGCATATTGGCAAAATGGGAACAGGCTGCCAAATTTTTCACATAAAAAGATTGCGGCCGTGAGAAATAATATTGTGGCCGTTTGGTTTCGATATGGCGGCTGAACTTTTGTAGAAAAGAGTTCACGGCCTGGATTTTAGGTATCATAGCCGTAAGGTTTGGGATAAAAATGACGACCGTTAAGTTACAAGTTGACGGCCGTACGAAAAATGTGACGGCCGCAACAAAGGGTTTTGGCGCGAAACTTGGAGCAAGTTCTGTTGGTTCCCTCCATTTCTAGATCTATAAAAAAAAGGACAGTTGTTCCAGACCCCACAGTTCTTAACATCTTATATCCCCCTTGTATCCTTCATGGCCTACTCTTACAACAACTCTCTGTCGGCTTGGATAAGCGACTTTTCCCCAGTTGAGCGCAAGATCTTTCTCAACTTTGGTCTAAACGCGTTGTTCTCTTTGCAATCCCTGAGGGTTGATTGGCATCATCTGAGATGAGCAACCCAGTTATGGGATCCCGAGGTTCATGAATTCTGTTTCAGTGTTGAGGAGTTATGCCCTATTATGGAGGACTTTCGGCCATTCTGGAGATCTCAGGCCGAGAAGAGGTCATAGTTCCCATGCCTTTCTCTAGTCCTAGGGACAGGTTGATACAGCTCTGTGGTTATTCTAGGCGTAAGACTTCTATTATTACTTATGATGGATTTCTCAATGTGACTTAGATCGATGAGGAGTTATGTCCAACTATGGAGGACTTTTTGGCCATTCTGGAGATCTCGAGGATCTCTTGAAGATTTCTCTTTTCAGCTTCAACATCGGCATGCTCTTTGCATTTGTCTTCTGGCTCACCCTCTTAGGTCCTTCTGATGGGAGAGTCAACTCTTCTTTGGGGGATGTGCCTCATCAGATCCACGAAGCTCAAAATCCTATTCCACTAGTCCTTACTGAAACGCTTCTCGGTCTTGATGCAATTCACTTCGGAGGTGCCCTTTATTTTGCCAGTAGTGCTCTCCTGCTGCAGGTAGTCTCTCAACTCTCCTTTTTCTATATTTCTCTTGGATTTTTTCACTTAGCTCTTCTTTTTGTGTTTTCTCTTATTTTTTCTGCTCATCTCTCCTTTTCATTACTCTCTCGAATTTTTTCACTCAGCTCTCCTTTTTCTTTGTTTCTCTCAGGTTTGGCTGATGGAGAAGGTGAATCTACTAGATAAGCCCATGTCTAATAGTTATAGTGTGAGATCCTTCATTCGTCATTAGGTTTATCTGCTGTGCTCCACCGAGACTACTTAGCGGGATTACCTGAGTTCTCTGACCGAGGAGGACATCTCCTGACTATGCCCCTGGCTAAATATATCTTCCATAACTACTACGACTGTGATTCATTCGGGGGTCCGGTTGGTTGTCTTGAAGCTGGCTACCTTCTATCATCCTTATCGCATTCTTCGCCAATTTGGACGTACCTAGATCTTTCCCGAGACTGCTATGAGCCATCTGTACAGTTCTCTTCATCAGGCCTCTTCTTGGGTCAGTACTAGTGAGCTTGATCTTCTCGACTGGGGACACCTGTTGGCAGGAATTTTGACAGTGGGTTATCTACAAGTTACAAGGCTTGAATGCAAATGGAGATTGAACATAGGGTAAGATAAGAAAGGGATGCAAAGAGAAGGAGGACTTGATTTTACTTTGATGTGTCCCGATATCTTGCTTGTTTCTCCTTTTAGTTTCTTAGGCTGAAGACTTGCGAGTCTCTCTTGCTTTTGAAAACTGTATTGGTAAAACTCATTAATGAAAGTTTCTCCACTTCTGGTTAATGGTGAATTTTAGAACTTGTCTTTAGATTTTTTTTCTTGCAATATAGCCATTTTATTAGAAAAATTTAAAGGAAGTTTCTACATTGATCCTATTGTAAAGGGGGAATTTCAACTTAAAGGTTTGGGCCGAACTTCTGACAGAAGCTGCCTACGTATCGTCAAAAAGAAAATCAGGCCATAACGTAGTTCGAGACTTAGATTACACTTGAGTATTGATGTTATCTTTTTTAGGGCTTTCCCTTAGGGGTAGAATTGATAGGTGTAGAGAAAATATTTTTGTCCAAATCCATAAGGATGGCAGCGCCTCCTGACATCAAGGTCTTGATGAGATAGGGTCCAGCCCAATTCGGTTTGAACTTGCCCCTTGGATCAAAGATGGAAGCATTGATCTCTTTGAGGACTAAGTTACCTTCCTTCAAGTTTCGAGATTTAACCTTCTTATTAAGTGCTTGAGCTATCCTTCTCTGATATCCTTGAACATGGAACAGGGCTCTAGGCCTCCTTTCGTCAAAAAGGAGCAACTCTTCAAATTTGTCCCTCTACCATTCTGACTCGAGGATATTGCTTTTAGCCATTATTCTTAGAGACATGATTTCTAATTCTATAGGCAGAACTGCTTCCATTTCATAGACCAAAGCATAGGGCATTGTTCCAGTAGATGTTCTAATCAATGTTCGGTATCCCCAAACCGCAATTAGCAACTTTTTTGCTCAATCATTGCTTCCCTTTATCGTTTTCTATCAGATCTTCTTCACATTCTTACTTGCAGCTTCCACGGCTCCATTGGTTTATGGTCTATACGATGTAGACTTATGGCTGACAATCTAGTATTCTTCCAAGAGATTTAGAACTTCTCCATGAAATTGGAAACCGTTGTCAGAGATTATCTCATCTGTACCAATAGATGAGATTTTTCTTGATGAACCTGGCCACTTCGAAGGCCTTCAGGACTTCAGAACTTAGTAAAAGGTAGCTTCGACCCACTTTGTGAAGTAATCGATTGCTACGGGGATAAATTTGTATCCATTCGATTCCTTGGGTAAAACCTTCCCTACCACGTCAATTTCCCAAACCAAAAACGGCCAAGGTGAGGTCATGTTATAAAGCTGAGACGGCAATACATGCATGAGGTTTGCGTGCATTTGACATTTTTGATATCTCCGGATGAATTGGTGGCAGTCTGCTTCCATTGTCATCCAGAAATACCCTCGACGTAGGATCTTCTTAGCTAGCATCATCCCACTCATGTGAGGTCCGCAAACCCCTCTGTGAATTTCTTTCATCACCTTGCATCCCTCCTCTGTGTCGACACAAAGCTTATTGACTCCCAAATATCCTCTTTTGTACAGTTTTCCCCTACAGATCACGAACTATGTGGAGAGTCTCCTGATAGCTCTCTGGTCCTTTTTATTAGCTCAGCTCGAATATTCTCCATTCTCGATGAAATTTCAAATGTCATGATATCAAGATAACCCGTTATTAGCTTCTCGGGTAATAGCGATGTTACTGATCGCAGGTGCAACCTTTTGTTGAATTTTCAAAGGCCTCATCCTTATCCCGGGTGGTATGTCTATCATCGATGCCAGAATGGCCAACGCATCGGCGAATTTTCAAAGGCCTCATCCCCTTGATTTTACATATACTTCCGTATAGCTTCAAAGGCGCCCTGACACTGTTGATCCCACTGAAACTTGGTCCCTTTCTTCAAGAGCTAGAATAAGGGTTCACAAATAGTGGTTAGTTTTATAAAAACCACCACGATCAGTGGCTCGAACCACCCTAAACCATTGCTGGTGCCGCCGTCTATTTTTCGTGTTCTTGGACATTCAAACTTATTCTTAAATATTCTAAATAATATTTAAAAATAAATAAATATTTTTACATCGAAAACCTATGTTCTGTAGACTCACATTTGAACTAAAAAATCTAAAACTGTCACGATCAACTCTTGTAATTAAAAATTAAATAATATTTATCATTCAACCATTCAATCAAACATAAATATAATAATGATTATATAACCGAGATTAGAACGCCTGCAAAACAAAGTTAGCACAGTTTTAAATCTATCCAACCCCTCAATTAACCGTAAACAAAATCAAAACGGCTTTGATACTAATTGTTGGAGGCAAACTGCCAAGATCATTGATTTATAAACGATTTTTTGAAAAAAATAAAACTGGACAGGTAATCGCCAAAATAAGATTCAAATAAAAACTGTTTGATATCGAACAATCAAAATAAAAACTCGTGCCACCACAGTCAATTCAGATGAATACCTTTTGGTCGATTCTTCAACTATGAACTTTGATTCTCTGAATTAATGCTCTGGTCAAACCGTCTACTGTATTCTTGATACGATTTTTGAACGTAATGTGGGTTACAATTTTTTGAGAACTAATACTGATAAAACCTGGACAACCTTAGTCTTAAAAGACAACTTATGAAGTTGGTTCAACTATCCGAATATTTATAGGGCTACAGTAGGGACCTGTAGAGTAATTATGACATAGACTTCTAGTGTGACCCAGATACCCATCCAGCAATTTTTATAAATATGCAAACCTCTCAGCAGTTTCTATAATTATGAAAATCTTGCAGCGATTTCTGTAATTTTTATAAAATACTAAATTACAGTTCATACCACTAAAAAATTGTAACTACACTCTTAGCCATAATCTCAAGACCAATTTGCATTGAGCTCGTGTTATTAAATGCTTAACTCATCTCCCCAGTTAAGATTCCTGATACCCGCCAATTAAATTTAATTACTGATAATTTAATTTAATCGGCATCTTTGAAATTTCTTAAACCGTTCTACTTAACTTATTTGGCTGCCGGATAATTAAATCCACCTGCAGAGTTTGGCCCGGTCAAAATTTATAAACTTCCTTAAGGGGGTATCATCAATCCCGAACAATCAAGACGTGAATTCCGTCAATAATTAATATTCACCACATAATTAATACTGCTATCTAATTCACCATGACTATTAACTCATAAAAGATCGCACCCTCTAATGAATCAAAAAAATGAATATTAAATATACACAAATAATAATTATTTCGAGATTAAGAGTATAAACACTCATAATAACCTTATGGTGTGAATTAATTTATATAGTCAGTATAAAATTAATTACCTCAATGTGGTCCTGTTCAATACATACAAAATGTACTAGCACAGATAGTCAAAACAATAGACAATACTATTATCTATTTTTCGTAACCAAGACAGGTCTACTAAAACTCTGTGCTACAGTCGTACCGATGGTTTGTCCAATTTCATCTAAACTGTAAACAAAACTTATATTCTGTAAAAACCTATAATCTAGTCTTCTATGTGTAAACTGTACTCTTCACACTAGATTAAATACTGTATATAATAAAAGACAACCATGCATAATATTAAATAAATGATATTACATTTATTGCTCATTAAGATTCTCATAAAATAAAAAATAATTTTATTAAAATAAAATTAAATACTAAAACTAAATAAAAATCATGATTTTTAGTATATAATCTTAACATTCTAAACCTCATAGCGAGTGCAAATATTGACCACCGTGGTCATGTTTCTGACATAATCATAAGTGGGGTTATGAGATGTTTGTCATTAGTCGGGGTGAGGATGTATGTCTTGCTTCTATTTTTCTTTAGGTCATGCTTCGAGTTGCCTACGGCAACAAGAAAAATGCCTTACCACATGGCTTATTCTTGTCCAACTACCTTCGCTCTCGACCACATTTTCGGCAACCCCCTGCCATTACTCTTGTGTGCATCACACAGACTATCAGTCGTTCGCACTTTTTCACAAAGTACTGCACATATCCCTACCCGGTCTACTCCTGCTGTTGATGACAACGATTCGGATGAAATTGTTCTGAGTGCCACCACTCCACCTACACCTGAGGGAGGATCGTCCCAGTCTTCCCTTGCTGCCCGTCTAATCGCCCTTGAGGCTAAGATGGATAGCTATCAACAGGCCATGCTTACCATACCGGACTAGCTCGAGGCTCTACTTAGAGGACACCCTGCAGGTGGTGCAAATAGTTCTACATAATTCCTTCCAGGTGACACAAAGGGGGAGAACTTTTGAGGTAATGGTAGCTGGGATAATTTTTGGCAAGTATAGGATAATTTTTGGTAGGTACCAAGATAATTTTTTGCAGATACCAGGATAGTTTTGGGTAGGTACAGAATGACATGACAGGTAAATTTGTTCTGGTTTTTGAATACAGGTGACTCAGATATATTGATATTTACATGGATATTTTGTTGGGTTACATATTTAGATGATACACTAATATTTTGTTCGTTTGGATGGTTGCAACTGATATGTTTGATCTGATACATTGGAGGTACAGTTTTTAGTTCTGTTGATGTTTCAAGTTTGGATATCTTTTGGGTTGCATGTATGGTCGATAATGTTAATTTTCAAGAATGCATGCGATTAAGTTCTTTTGGGGAATGTTTAATCTTATGTTTAATCCTTCATGATGTGGTTTGCTTGTGTTTTTTTTTTTTTTTTTTTTAAGGATTGGAAGAAGTGGAAGTTGATGAGTTGTCGAAGAATTCTGCTGGAAGGGGTGCATTGCAGTTAGGTGTTATGGTCACCTAAAATTGTCAATGAGGAGATTATAAAGAATTTAATTTTACAATTAAGTTCTATTTATTTGTTTTTATGGCAATTTTAGGTGATCCAATGGGTGTATAACTCTTGTAGATAGGATTTGTTTCAAGAAGAGTTTGTTTGGGTGTAAAAGACTTAGTTAGGATAAGATTGTTTAAATTGTGGTTATCTAATTTATGAGTCTAAGTCTATCTAAAATTGATTAGTATGAGAGTCTCAATGTGAGCATTCAAGATACAAACGCACGAGCCTAAAGTACAAGTCTAAAAACAAAATTCGGCGTGACCGCTCGAGCAGACCCAGGTAATTTCAGTTGGCTTGAAATTTGCCAACCTGGGGTATAACCTATAAAAGGGTTGTCAGGCAAGTACGAAAACACTTTTGATACTCAGATATTCAAAGCTTCAAATCAAATTCAGAAGGGTGTTCGTGTCTCCAAAACATCGAAGATCATTCAAATGAAATCTTAGATGACGTTCTAAGTTCCAACGAATGATTCTATCGGAGAAGCTGTTTCGAGGATTCGTTGCAGATGGAATCAAGTGAAAAACGGTGAACGAGAATTCGGCATACAAGCTTAGAACTAGTAGATTGAAGATTCAGTTAAAAGTCTATAAGTTGTATTCTAACTGTTCGATTTATAGTGTTTGATTCTTGGACTTGATGGTTCCGAAGTTTTTTATCCGTGTTGAGTTTTTTCACATGAAAATTTGGTGTATCGTGTTTACTTCACGTTGCTTGTGATTCATGGTTATGATTGATTAAATCATTAAAATATTATTTTCTATCAAACGAAAAAGGAAATCATATTTTCAACATATACTAAACCCCAGCCTTTTAGAAGAGCATGCGATTGAGCGGGAAATCATTTCAAATATTATTTCAGATCTAATTATAGATTGAATAAATTATCAATTTTCGGCGTATAACCATTTAATTTGTAAGAGATTAAAATAAAAATTTTATGAAAATACTGCAAAAAAATCTGTTTCACCATCGTGGACATTACAAATAATCATGGAATCGCCGCCTCAGCGTTACAATCATCTATACATATAAAAATGTTTTAGGAATTTTTCTTTGTTAGTGTCGTCTATTTTGATAGATTTCTATATATTTCTAGAAATCAGAATTAATTTTATCTCAAATTTATTCTGCCTGACAATTTTTATTTTTTCTTTACTTTGGGTTTGTGTTCATAGAAATTGCCTTAATTGGGAATTTCCTATTTAGGTTTGGGTTAGGAATTTCTTCTATCATAAAAATGTTGTAAGCCTTGCTGCTAAATCAGTTCTCGTGATGATTAATAAACTATTGATTTTTTTTTTTTACTTTTAATTTTGGCATTATGTATTGTGAACCAATGGGTTAAAGATGATTCTTATTTCCAACATTCAGTCTCAAACTAATAAGCTCGAGTTTATATTCTTATTTATTTTTATTTATTTTATTTTACACGTTAGGTTCTCAAACTAATGAGTTTTTTTTTTTTTTTTTGCTTTTTATTATGGTATTATATATTGAGCCCCTCAATGTGTGAACACCAAAAAAGCCTTTAAACACGTTTCTTATTTTTCTGTCTACACCAGCCTAACTTATGATAAACAGTATCATTGTATCCTGCATTTTCAAAGTGTGGACACCCTCTTTTCTGACCATTATCTTCTATATTTATTTTTTGCAATAATCATTCGGTAGTCCCATATTACTACATGATATTATTTACATGCTATTTTTATTTAATTACATAGCAAAAATTATTCAATATGAAACAATATTGGCCTACCATTGTTAAGTGAGCAAATGATATATAAAGGTAGTCATCAATTAGTGTTCATTAAATATTTTTATTTTATTAATTAAAATACCACGTAAATAATAATGCATAGTATATATTTTGACAATATTTAATAGTTTTTCCCGCAAAATAATAAAGTGGGGTATGCAACATGCAAAGAAGGACAAATAATGAATTGAGGGATAGCACGTCAGTATGCCAATAACAATAATACTATGGTAATCATGCCAATAACAATAATACTATGGTAATCATATTTTAGTGATTACATTTGAATACCTCATTATGTGGCATTCTATGTGTAGTACTTAAAAATAAATACTGTAACCACAAGATAATATAAACACCACACATAAAATATCACATTATATAATATTTAGATATAATCACTAAAATATGATCATCATAACATTATTTTATCAATAAAGCAAAGCACTAAGCTATCTTGCAAAGTCGTCTTATATTTGCATCAACCAAACTCCGGAATTTTAGGCACAAAATCCTTTCAAAAGAGGGTCAATAGTGGTCGCCCAATCAGCACTGTTGCCTTTTGTTTTTGTTTTTATTGTCAGATAACACAAAAGCCCACCAAACAAAGCCACCACAACCTCAGGTGGCATTTGTCCCATGAAGGGGACAGCACCAGGTGGGTAAAGTTAATACCTTCCATCAAGCAAAACTTTGGATTAATTAGTTAATTTTTTTTCTCACTATTTTAATGCATTAAAGGTGGTTATGTTATATAAGTCGTTATGTTATATAACAATAAGTAGTTGTGCCCATACATTGTCATGAGTCATGTAGGGATATATTGTTGAAGGTTGAGATTTTGTGGGAGTTGTTTTTATCTCATTAAATTTTTTAACTGTTTTAAAAAGAACATAAATAATGGAAATATTAAATTATTTTTGAAGTTATTTTGGTATATAAAAAAATTATAAAGGCTTTATCAAGTGATGAGTTTTCTTATTATAATAGTATAAATTTTAAAATTCAAAAATTTAAAAATATGAACAATTTTTAGTATATTTGAAAAATGATAATTAGTCAAACATTCAATTCTTATACTTTGTAACTAAAATTCTCTAATTTAATGGTAAACAAATTTTTGAACAAAACTAGCCTTCTTATAACTCACACACTTTCATAGTTACTTACAACACACCCCTCGCCACATCATCATCCATTTTAGCTCCTATTGCTAGTGTCGACTTCTTTTTGGGGATTTTCTGGTGATCATGGTTTCGATTACCTCTAGTGATTAACTTTGATAGCGACTCACGATATAAATAAATTTATTTTTATTTGTTTCAACATTAATTATGTAAAATAAATAAATTTATTATTAATTGTATTTAAATAATAAAATTTATATCTATTTACTCTAACACCAACCACACGTAAAAAAATTTCACTAGTACCCATCAATAAAATTTATTTGCGTTCATCAAATCATGCTATATCTACCATTATTTATCTTTCCATTGGTCACCTTGACTACATAAAATAATAAGTGTTCGCTGTATCTTGTAGCCAAACAATTAAAATTATATCTCATTTAAATATCGTCAAAAATCTCCATAAGTGATCGTTAAAAGGTCACTGAAAATTTGTCAAATTAACACAGTCACCTGTGATCATCGAAAGTCGTTATTGAAAGTTTTATTTTGAGTTCGTCGCCAACAATCATCAATTTCATCAACTGAAGGTCTATTTTATTGGACCCACAAGTTGAACGACTTTAATCAACGTCGTCTCCAAAAATCTATAAAAAAAAAAAAGAGCATTGATAAAGTCTTAAGCATATTAATTCTTGAGAAATGGTTAATCCGTAGCAACAATAGTAACGGTGACCGTAATAATAATGGAGATGGGTGCTTGCACGTAATAGTGGTGGTGATATGGAAGTGCTTTATGTCGAAAGTGCTAGTCCATACGGTGGTCATGACAATTGCGGGTGGGTGCGTGTACATGCGATGACAATTCTGGTGAAACAACTTTGAATGATTGTATTTGTGTGGTGGGCAGTGCGTTTGCATGGTTCACTCTCTGGCGGATGTGACTATTGAGAGTGGATTGGATTTGCTTATTTGGTTTAATTGACTCGTTTATTGTCACATCCCAATTCAAGTGTCAACGTCGCATATTTTATACTTTCGACTATGTTAAAGCACGAGAGATTATTTACTAAATTTATATTATTATAAAATTAAAAATAATTAAAATTAAATTTTGAACATAAATATTAATAACCTCAAGATGAAATTTAATTATTAGAATATTAAAATCTCTATAAAAATTTATTATTTCAACTAGTTATAACTTTAAATTTTAAAATAATTAAAGATAATCTTGCTATCTATAATCTCTAATAAAATTTATCTTCTACGATTTTATATTTTTGAATATGTAAAAAATATAAATCAACGTATTATATCATAGAAAAAAGTAGGACTCCAATGAAAAATATTTTTAATTTTTTTTTTTTGATCATAAACACGTACAAAATTATATTGTTGATTATATCATAACTAAAAAAAAATATTCATTTTTTATAAATAAATAATTGAAATTGGAATATATGATACCAGAACTATTTTTATCTCAATTTCAACGTTTTTTTAGAAATACTACTAAAAATAGAATTTTGCAAAAATTTAAAAAAATTAAAATAGAGTTATCAAATTTATTTAAAAATTTAAAAGGTAAAATTTGTTTACTTTTTGATTTATGAACTGTTAAAAATAATACATAATACCAATATATTACCGCACATTTTATCGATAATAATTGAAATTTATGTAAACATATTTTTTTATTTAGACTTGTAAATTTTTTCTACATTGATCATAGTTTAGGTATAACTAATAATGAATATATTAACTAGTAATAGGTTATAATTTATAAACTTAATAATAATATTAATAGGTTATTATTTATAAACTTACAAAAATATAATCATATAAAACTAATATACTTATATTGTTATAAATAATAAATTAATTTATTAATTTATTATGAAATTTGACTAATAAATTAATAATAAACTAATATAATAACAACTAATAATTAAGAAAATTTTAAACTTATATTATACAAGTTAAAATAAAATTTTAAAAAACAATACCCCAAACAAAGCCAAGAGGCCCGCCCAAAAGCCTAGCTCGAGCCCGAGCCCTATACTTTTCGGTATGAGCCTACTCCTCGAAAAAAGTCCAATCCGACCTAATTCAGCCCGAACTTTTGGTAGGAGCCTAACGAGCCCGAGCTGGGATTGGCCCATTCGAGCCACCACCGAGCCAAGTCAGGCCATTTTTACACCCTTGGTCACTGCCAAGACTCAAAACTATACATAAGTCAGTGGTGAAGTTCAAGAAAAAATTAGTTTATGTGCCAATAATTAATTCTCTTTGACTAGAATCCAAATCATAGTAGTTATATTAGGAATTAAACACATGAGGTCAAGATAATTTTTTTTTAAAATATTTTCGAATATCTTAAAATATGTTTAGAATTTCATATTTGATCTGTTTTTTTTTTCAAAAAACAAACAAAAATAGTAAACAATTTTTTTAAATAATAGCATATATATTCCAAAAAATTCAAAAATAAAAAATACTATTATTTACCAAAAATAAACAGCAATCCCTCTCCATCCAAATTGATAGGAAAATCACACCCATAATAGCGTTGCGATTGCATCCCTTGTTTTAGGATTTCGTTGAATATGAAAATGACCAACAAAAAAATTGTGGTAAAAAAATTGAGATCAAAGAGTAATAAAACGATATCTTATTAATCTTCAAAAAATTTGAACAAAGATTACCAAAAAAAAATGTTATTATTCATTTACAGTTGCTCGACAAATGTTGAAGATTCTCTCTTAAAGATCTTTAAAAAACAAAAATCATCTAAATAACGCTATTCCTAAGCAAAGATTAAATCCATTGATGGATTGAACGATAAAGATAAAAATACAGATAAAATTCTAAGACAAAATAAAGATAAAATTCATATTTGGATTGGAGTCGAGATTCTTTACGATGATTACAATACATATATTTATAAAATTTTTAAAAAAAAACTATCTATAACTACTAATAATTATTCTAAGTAAGACTCTCTCCTATGAGGTCAAGTATCTATTTTTCAAGCAATTTCCACTAATAGTCATACGGTTCTTTGATCGCCATTTGTCATTTTTAAAAATACTCTATGTAGACATTTTTTAAAATATAAAATTATCTTCTATCAAGTTTATGTAAAAATTGGCAAGCTGTTTAGATAGAAAATAATATCTTTGATAGAAAATGTAAATTATGATGTAAATAATGGCCTCAACTTTTAAGAATGAGTGCTATTGAATTCTTAAAAAGTTGTATAATTATACTAAAATCAAATTTTTGATAAGCATAAATGTCTAGAATTCTGATAGATAAAAAAATTAATTTTTTCAAATGGGCAGTGCACGGAAAAGTATTATTTTTAACACAGTTTTGGGCCCATATCCCTGGATTTTATCAAATGCTCGACAGCTGGGGCCAAATGCTCGACAGATTTTTTTTAACTCTCTGTCGATTTGGAAAGTGTGCCCCATTTGCTATTCCATCACTTGAAGCAGCCACGGAAAGCACCTTGGTAATATATGTTTTTTTCATACTAGAGTCATTTGACAGGTGTAACCATTACACCAAACAATGCTTTTTGGTAATTCGATAACCCATTCGACAGGCTGTAGCTATTACACTCGATAAGCCATTCGACTAGCCATTCTTTAATTTAAATGGACATTATGGATAGAGAAATCGACAGGCCATTCTTTTTTCTTATCATCACCATTTTTTACATTGTATTTTGATAAAATAATATTCAGTTAAGCCATTATTAATTTATGAAATTTCCCCCAATTATGTTGGTAGTATATTTTTTACTAGTATTTTTGTAAAAAAATTTATATCATATTCTTATTGCGTTAATCAAGCAGTATGTACACTTCTTTTTACCATATCATTTACATGGCTTAATATTGATACACAAAAGCATATTTTAGCCATTATTTTGAATGATATTCTGCTTCACATCATCATGGTGTTAATTAACCAACACTT
>JAOTRH010441295.1:0-32832 GCA_034768845.1 Heliamphora exappendiculata
GGGTGGTTTGGGCGGGGAGGGACGGGGACAACAGGGACGGTGGGGATTTGGCTCGTGGTCTGAGGGTGGTGATGGTGGTTTTGAGGGATGGAGGGCTGGTGGTTTGGGACTGGTGATTTTGGGGGAGACGGTAGTTTTGAGAGCGGTTTTAAGAGTGATTTTGAGGTGGAACGGCGGTTTTCGTTAAATTGAATAGAAATTGTAACGGTTGGGGTATCTTTGATGTTAAAATCAAACATGAGAGAGTGTTAGTGTAATTTTTAAAACCACGAGAAATTTTTATTTTTGTCAGAAACCTCAGGGGGTCAGTGTAATTTACCTTATTTTTTTCTATCCTAATGCATTGAAAGCACAAGAATCTTGAACTTCAATGCAGGAGCAACTGGCCGGCTGGGTGCTCTAATTGATGGGGGGACTCAAATGGAGCAACAATGGCCATGTTTGTGTGGTTTGCTTATTTGCATATTAGCAAATAAGTAAATAATTTTTAAGCTACTTCGTTTGGGTGGATTTGCTTATTTGCTTATTTGGCTATCCAAACAAGTTTATTTGTTTATTTGCTTATTCACTTATTTGGCTACCCAAACAAATTTATTTGGCTTATAAGCCAGTTTATTTGCTTATTTGACTACCCAAACGAGCTTATTTATTTATTTTTGGCTTATTTAGTTATCAAAACGACGTGACTTATTTTTTGGCTTATAAATTAATAAGCGAATAAACAACTTTGCCCAAACAGGATCAATGCGTATTATCTAGGGGTGGACATGGGTTCGTTTTGAACTTAACTCAAAACTGACTCGATCAAGATTGGTTCTAGAATATTGAATTCATAATCGAATCATTTATGCTCTAGAATCAACCGGTCAACTCAACTCAATCCGAATAAACTTGGGTTGCTTTAGGTTGGAATCGTGATTCAATTAAATCAAATATTTTTTTTAATAAAATATTCTAAAATGATAATATATGCCTTATTTTATGAGTAGTTTTACTTTTTTTTTTTATAATATGTCAAATTAAGTGGCTTAAATTTTACACTTTTTATTTTCAGTTTATTCGCTTTTTACTATAACTAATGGCACAAGTAATATAAATAATAGTTTTATGGAATATATATATATTTGAGTTGAGTTGGTTTTAAAAATTATTGACCCGAAACCAAATCAATTACATCAATTTAATATTTTTAAGACTCAGAACCAATTTATTATTTGACAGAACCAACCCAACCAACTCATGAAAATCAGGTTGGAATGATTTATGAAATTTTGGAATCAACACCCCTACGTCGTAAAGATGGACTGAAATGCAATCCAATGATCAATTTTGTGTTCATTGATCCATGATCCATCAACATTAAGGAAGGTGACCCTTCTTCCCCTTTAAATTTGCATGATGTGAAGAGTCATACATGACATTGCTGTCCATTGACGGATACAAGAGCTACCTGTTTAATTGACTTAAGAGTCGCCATTTATTGCAGAAGGTTAACTTTCACTCTCACCTTCCGAACAAATTTGTGTATGGACCGAAGGAACTCCAAAATCTTCATTTTGCAGCCCTTAACAAAATAGCCATGAATGGCAGGAAAGTTCTTTCTCTGCAATAATAATGTCCTTTTGGTACAATCATGAGTTAACCGACAGTCTTACTCTTCTCATTCTCAGAAACTATTTCTACAGTATATTGACAAGAACTAGATTGAAGTGTACCGGAGGACAAGGGTCCAGCTATGACCACGCCTGCTGGAAACCATCTCTACTGTATATTGACAAGAACTAGGTTGAAGTGAATTGGAGCAAGTGCCCTGCTGCGACCCAACCAACAGCACGCCTGCTGTGAATTTCTTTTATATTTTAAGTAAAATTTTATAATTTAATTAAAATTATTTATTATTTTATATTTGATGAGTAATTAATTTGTGTAAAAAAATCAGATTAATTAAACATTGTTATTTATATGATTGGTGCACATTTATTTTTCAATTTATTCTCAAAATCTTATAAATTAGTTATTTTATTTGAAAATAAATATGCTTCAATCATATAAGTAATGATATTTGATTGAACTAATTTTTTACACAAATTAACTATTTATTAAATATAAAATAATGAATGATTACAATCAAATTATAAAATTTCACCTAAAATATAAAAGAGACTCACAAATGTCCGGTAACTTGAGTCACAACAGCACTCTTGCTCCGACTCCAAAAGTGTACCCTCCTGGAGGGAGGGATCCTACTGTGACCCAAGTCACAGCAGGGTTGCGGGCATTTTCGATTTAAATTTAAATTTTATAATTTAATTAAAATTGTTTAGTATTTTATTCTTGATGATGAGTAGTTAATTTGTGTAAACAATTAGGTCAATCGAATACCAATAGTTATATGATTGGTGTACATTTAACTTACATTTTATTTTTTAAATCTTATAAATTGATTATTTTATTTAAAATCAAATATGTTTTAATCATATGAGTAACGATGTCCGATTCATCTAATTTTTTTATACAAACTAACTACTCATTAAACATAAAATAAGCAACAATTCTCATTAAATTATAAAAGCTAAATTAAAACCAAAATACCTTCACAGCATCCCTGCTCTGACTTGAGTCACAACATGTCCCCAAACCCGCACCCTCCTCCTAAGGTGAGAGGAGTCTTTCTGTGAATTATTCAAAGCAGGAGGAGCCGTGACCTTTAAAATGCTTCATTGGAGATTTTAAAATTTAATTTAAACCGTTTATTATGTTGTAATTATTATGTACGTAATTTTTAAAAAAAATTAAGTTAATTAAATATTATTAGTCATATAATTCGAATACATTTATTTGATAATTTATTCTTAAAATACTATTAAGTTAATTAATTTTTTCAAAATAAACATACTCTGATCACATAAATAATGATGTCCGATTGATCTGATTTTTTTAGAGATTAACTACTCAACAATTTTAACATAATAAACAATCTCTATTAAATTTTAAAATCTAAAATAAAATATTTTAAAAATCACAACTTTGTTTGCTATGAATTATTCAGAACAAGAACCCATTCCCCCTCCTAAGAGCATCTCCACTAATTTTGTGCCATTTTGGCAATGATATGTCAAATCTTGGCTTGTTTTTTTTACCATGTTCATATAATACTTTATAGGTCTAATGCTGTTTGGACACTACTGTTTTTTTCTTTAGTCGCATCAATCAAAAGTATAGTAGACTAAAAGCATTTGAAGATGATAATTCAAGTTGTGAAAAACTGTGCCAAATTTGGCACAAAAGCTAACTTTGCTAAAATTTGGCAAAGAAGTGTTTGGCAAAGTTACTTATAGTATATCTTAATTTTTTATTATTAATTTTAATTATAAATTGTAATATTTTTTAAATACCTATAATTTTTGTTACAAACTATAATTATTATTATTTTTATTTTAATAAGTTACAATTTTTTACTAAACACTCGTAACTTTTATTACAAACTACAATATATAAGTTATTAATTTTACAAGTACCAAATACCAATAGATTTAGCTCACCGCATAAGAGGTATTTTATCATACTTAACCATCATTTGGAAAATTGGCTTAAAATTGCCTTTTTAAGCTTTTTAGCTTTTTGACTTAAAGTTCAAAAGTTAAAAAGTCTCGTTTTTTAACTCTCAGCTTTTAATCTATTGGCTTTTTGACTTTTTAACTTTTTTGATAACAATTTTTAATTTTACCTTTTGATTTTTTAGCTTTTTGAATTTTTAATTTTTTAATTTTTTTGTTTAGCAAAATCTTATTTAGGTTGAAGAACAATATTGAAATTTTACATTCGACTTATTTGACTTTTTTTTGGTATATTGAACTAATTTTTCAATCAAAAGAATTTTTGGCTTTGTAGCTTAAAGTGGTTTAAAACAAAAAAATTGACTTAAAATTAAGTTGCCAAACGATGCAAAATTTATGACTTTTCCAAGGAGTTTAACATCGGCTAGTTATTGGAGTTCAAATTTTCTCAATACATTGAAAGTTTGCCAATTGTTAATTTCCAAACTTTAGGATTAGCCGAAGTGTGTGACCTAAACATTCGATTATCCAAAAAAAAAAAAAAACAGTTACTTCAAGAAATGCATTATATTTCTCATCGACGTTAAAAAATTGTAAATGAGTTTTATAATATTTTGGGCTCGTTTAATAACTCGGACTGGATTAAATTTGATTAGTAATTAGTGGGAATTGATAATAAAGTGGAATTAATAGTAAGGCGAGATTAATTTTTTTTGTGTTTGAATTAAGTGGAATTAAGTAACAGACTAGATAATGATTTACCATTATATTAAATTAATTTATTTTAAAATTAACTTAAATAAATTAATAAATTAAATTTATGTTATTGTTAAATTTTATGTTATTTATTTTAATATTTTAATATTTTTTATTATTTTCAAAAAAATTTAAATTCACTTTTTAATCCAATACTTCTTAATTTTACACATCCTCCCTCACTAATTATTCTTTATTTGGCGGATTAATAGTTCGAATTAGTCTACCCGGACTATTAATTCAAATACTTAATAAATACGGTATTAGACTATAGTCCAGACGCTAAAACAAACATGGCCTTTGTTTTTTAAGCTTTTCTTCTGATTTTAATTTGCAAAACAAGCAAACGGTAACATGAAAAAATAAAGAGAGATTAATCTCATGTAGATGAAAGTATTTCCCGTGGTAAGTCCCGCCGTTAGGTGACACGCCATCTCATCCCCTTATCAACTGAACTTCTCTGAGCTCCCCACCACACACTAAGACTACATCTCCTCCTTGATCAATTTGCCCATGTTTGTGTACTTAATAACCCAAAATGCCATTTCATTTTTTCTTTTTCTTTTTTGGAAAGAAAATAAATAGAAGTATAATTATTACAAGAATCAAATCTTGAACTTGTACTCTCGATTATTGCCACCGATTTCAATTAAAGAGGAGCTAGGGTGAGGTTATTATATGATGGGGACGTGAACAAGTGATAGATTCTCCAATCGCTGCCATGTTGGATCTTGATGATCAGGAAGAAACTGCGTCACCCAGTTCTGCCGTTTGCATGTCTGCTAAGAAGAAGGAACTTCTTTCCACTGCCATGAAGAGGACTAGTGAATGGTTCGTTTCTTTTCCTTTCCTTTCTTTTCTTTTCTTTTCTTTTCTTTCTGTTTTCTTCCTTTTTCCTTATCGATAGTTTATACCATAACGGGATCTAAAGTCTTGTTTCTTTGTTGTAAAAATGGAAGATCGATCTTGGAAAGAGAAAAGGAAAAGGAAAGAACTTTTTGAATAAGTTTTCTGTGATTCTTTGGTTCTCCAGGATTTTCTCCCAGGAGATTCCAAGTGACGTCACCGTAAGTGCCGGCGGAACTTCCTTTTCGTTGCACAAGGTAAGGAAATCACTGAAGAGGTGGCACAATTAATCCAAACTTAATAGTTAAAGCTACGGCGTAGACCAAACTTTTGTTTCTTGGGTATGATTGATCAATCCTCAAATCAAACTAAAATCAATCAAAAAAAGCAAAAAGTAAACATCAAGTTTGTATTTGTTTTCATGTAGTTGACAGAATATTTTATTCATTTTTTTTTAATTTTTTGGGTTGGTAGCTTATATTTATTCTACTTTCTATTATAATCTATTCACAATATGCGCAATTCATTTTTTTTTAGGCAAATAGCAAGTTTCCTATACATGGTTTTTTTTTTTTATATATACGTAGGTCCGACTTGAGTTGTGATATACATATGCATATATATACATATAGAATATTTTGAAATTTAAAGTTTTTATTCGAAAATTATGACTGTTATTGGCTTATTGTATTATCTTTTTTATAGTGCATTTTTTTGCCAATCTTCGTCCAAATAAATTATGTATTGTTAATGCAATTGCCTAGTTTTTCTCAATTTAATTCGTTAATAACACCTCATTTTACATGCAGTTTTCATTGGTCATGAAGTGCAAGGCATAAAAACTTACAAAAATTATTGTCTTTTGATCTAAAATTATTCGTTTGTCTGACCCCATCCATTCAATGCATACGGAATCCATAAATATTACGATTTATAGTTGTAATGAAATTTTTTTTTGATGTTGGTTTGTAATTAATGATCTGCGCGCTGTACTATTGTTTTAAAGACTTTTTAAAAGGGACTATAATGTTTGTGTTTTAGTTTCCTGTAGTAGAGAAAATCCTTTAATGCATTTCCTTGCTTCACGTTCAGTTTCCATTAGTCACCAAGTGCGGATACATAAGGAAACTGGTGTCCGAATCAAGAGAAGCCGATCCATCCACCATCGAACTGCCCGACGTTCCGGGCGGCGCAGAAGCATTCGAACTCGCAGCAAAGTTCTGCTACGGAATCAACTTCGACATAAGCGTGGAGAACATCACGATGCTCCGATGCGCGGCCGAGTACCTCGAGATGACAGAGGACTACGCCATCGGGAACCTCGTGGGAAAAACCGAGGCCTACTTGAACGAAGTGGCGCTCAAAAGCCTGGCGGGCGCGGTTTCCATCTTGCGCGCGTCGGAGAGCCTGCTTCCGATGGCGGAGGAAGTGAAAATGGTGGGCCGATGCATCGACACAATTGCCTATATTGCCTGCAAGGACATCCAGTTTTGCGCGTCGAATCGGGCGGAGGGCGTTAATTCTTCGTGTTCTTCCTTGTCTCACCTGAAACCCGTGGCTGATTGGTGGGCGGAGGACTTGACGGTTCTCAGAATCGACATGTTCCAGCGGGTTCTCATTGCGATGATCGCGAGAGGGTTTAAACAATTCGCATTGGGGCCGATTCTCATGCTTTATGCGCAGAAAGTTCTTCGAGGATTGGTGAGATCGATCTCATCCCAATTAAACTCAACAATTTCAATTTATGCTGCATGAATTTGATATTACACTCGTATATAGCCGTGAAATGCCTTGCATTTCTCTAAAATTTATTATGAGTGACTCTTGATGAGCCCTGCATTGATCCATTAATTCCATACCTTTTACTCTATGGGGGTGTTAATTTGTTACTTTTTAGCTTTGTAGTTTAGCAAAAAAATTTTAAAAATTTAAACAAATGTACTTACAGTTTTTGTTTATAGAATTTTATTTTAAATTAATAAATATAAATTTTACTATTTTAATCTAAAAATTTATAATTTTAACAAATATTTGTATTTTTTTTGTGTGCTTATAATTATAATTTTAGTTATAATCTATAAATTTATAATTTCGCTACAATAAACACCTCAATGCATCCTACTGTTCAAAACTTTATTTTCTAAGTTTGGAATGATTCAATTCATCTTGTAAGCATCGCATAATAGATCATCGGTATAAAAATTTAATTTGATTTGACAACAATAATTGTATGAAAAGTTATGTTTTGTTTTAAAAAAGAGATAAATTAAACATAAATAGTCTACTTTAAACAGAATTGTTAATTTGGATAATAAAATTAATTTGTTCACATATCTATTGATATTCGGTCAAATTAAATTTTTGAACTAATAATGTTATTGGCGGGATCTATAAAAGAAATGACTCAATTTATTGTTGTAGTTGCACTCTAAATTTATAAAATAAAATATTGAAGAGCATGGAAAGGACAAGGTATGGAAGGAGCTCATTCATGGGGAGAGCTGGGTTTTGAAGTGGCATTTTTATAAGTAAAAATTATTCAATGCTCCAAGCAAAATGGTCATGTAATACTACAAGTTAATCATGTTTGCCTCTTGTATTTAAGCAGTAAAACTCACCTAATAGTGTTACTCCCAAAACAATTTATGGCACCATTGGTCATCCCAGTTTGGACATTGACAATTGTTCTTCAATAAGAGATGTTGGAAGGCAAAATCTGGAAAACCATGTTCAAAGATTGGATGTTGTTGCTGTAAGAATCACTAGATCTGTTGAACCACCTACATTTATGTTCTATAATTACTTGTTTTTTAAATGATTTATGTGAATCGGTATTACGTGTTCATTACATAGATATATATGTGGTAATGGCAGGAGATTTTTGGGAAGGGGAGGAAGAAGATCGAGCCGAGACAACAGCACGAGAAGAGGGTTGTGTTAGAGACAATAGTGAGTCTTCTGCCGAGGGAGAAGAACGCCATGTCGGTTAGCTTCCTCTCAATGCTTCTTCGGGCAGCAATCTATCTGGAGACGACGGTGGCTTGCCGGCTCGACTTGGAGAAGCGAATGGGAATGCAGCTGGAACAAGCCGTTCTTGATGATCTGTTGATCCCTTCCTTCTCTTTCACCGGGGACACGATGTTTGATGTGGACGCGGTGCACAGGATCATGGCGAATTACCTCGAACACGAAATGAAGGGGACGGGGGCGAGCCGTTTCAGATACGGCGGCGCGGACGAAGATTTTCAGGCGTCTTCTCCTCCAAGCGACGTGGAGAGAATTGGGAAGCTAATTGAGAACTACCTTGCAGAAATTGCATCCGATCGCAACTTGTCTGTGTCGAAGTTCATCGGTCTCGTTGAGTTCGTGCCAGAGAAGTCGAGGGTAACAGAGGATGGGATGTATAGAGCCATTGATATTTACTTGAAGGTGCGCTTCCCAACTTCAATGTCCTAAAAACAGTTTTTTTGACTTATGAATTAACTTTTTAAAAATGCCAAACGAAGCTTAATATTTTCAGTTACAAAAGCTTTATGCATCTAATACACCTGTGTTTGTGACGAAAGGCTCATCCTGGCTTGAGCGACATGGAAAGGAAGAAAGTTTGCAGTGTGATGGACTGCCAGAGGCTATCTCGCGAGGCCTGTGCTCACGCCGCTCAGAACGACCGCCTCCCCGTCCAGACCGTCGTGCAAGTCCTTTACTACGAGCAACAACGCCTTCGCGACGTCATGAACGGCGACGCACCCGGCGGCGAATCCCCTGCTCCGCCGCGCAAAGCCAGCTTATACACCTCCGATTTCCACCCAGTCTCCGACGAGCTCTCCATCTTAAAAAGAGAAAATCAGGACCTCAAATTGGAGGTCCTGAAGATGAAGATGAGATTGAAAGAATTCGAGAAACCAACGGATAAAGCAGCTTCGGGAAGCCCAGCGCGAAGCGCTCCGTCGTCCGCTAATAAGCCCCCTCTGCCTCGGAAATCGTTGATAAACTCGGTGTCCAAAAAACTAGGCCGACTGTCTCCTTTTCTCTGGGCTGATGGAATCACTTCTTCTTCTTCAAAACGTCGGACCAAACCCAGCAAAGATCGGCGCCATTCCATTTCTTAAGACATTAATCTCTCTCTCTTTCTCTCTGAGAGGCAATTTATTCGGTACTCTCCGAGTAAATGATGTCACTGGTTACTCTTAGCATACGAAAATTCTCCATGCACAATAAATGAGATAAGGTGCTCGGGACTACCAAATATTTTGTGAGGAAGAGTATGATATGCCTTTGTTAAATTATTGTTACACACTTGAGCAGAGGCTGCTGATTGTTGGCTCTTCTTTATATCTATTTCTTTTTTTTGGGCTTTTGTGTGATTTTGCTGTAATTATATATTCATTATTTTATGATTCAGACCTAAAATTTTAAGGCTGGTGAATAGAAAATGTGATATAGTGAGCGGTGAGCACTTCTCTGCTTGAACTGTTGTCTCTCTACCCATAATTACAGTACTACACTGGTAGTAATTAAACAGGTCCAGGGTCTGTAATTTCTTTAAAAAAAAAAAAACCAATTAAAACTAAATCAATACTTAGAGCAACTCTAATCCACGCCCTAAATCTTTATTTTAGAGTAAAATCTTACTCCAATTCATTCTTTAAAATCTTTTCAATTTTAGAGAATGGGAATTTTTAGGAATGCTACTGCTAGTATATTACTTTTAAATTTGTGCTACTAATTTTAATTATAAATTATATATTTTTTTAAACGCTCACAACTTCTGTAACAGCTTTGTTAACCAAAACACAAATTGATCTACTTCGAAAGTGAAAATTATTTAATGTATCAAGTGATTGTGTGCGGAGTCCCTTGCCGTGTTTTAAGACTTCACCAGAAAATGATAACAAAGATAATTAAAAGCAATAAAAACAAAATTTATTACTTTGATTAGAATGGAAACTGGTTACAAAATTTACAAGTTATGAACTATTCCTAGAAAGAAAAGAAAAAAATAGACATTTTGTCGAGTTGAATGTGTATGCTCTAGCATTGATTACAATAAACATATTTATGAAATTTCTTTATAAAAAATTAACAGTAACTGCTATTAACTTTTCACTACTCTAAGCATGTCTTTCACGTGATGCTAAGTGCTCCTCATGAAAATAACTTATTCTACCAGCGAATCTTCTCTTGAGGCGCCATTTGCAGGGCCGGCCTGAGTGATTTGAGGCCTAAAGAGGATGATTAAAATGTAGCCCTTATAATATTTTATGCATAATAATTTTAAGAAAAAAATATTACAAAAATTTTAATAAATTAGATTTTTGTCTTGTTGTTTCACAATTCAATAATATTCAATTTAAAATCAAAATAACAACAAAAGAAATAAAAAATAATATACCGAAAAAAAAAATTGAATCAACAACAACAAAATATCACTTAAACACTGCCATTCACGCATTTTTTTTATTGCAAAACAACTAATTAAGCTTGTTGCTTTAAATCTTTCACAAATCAATTGAGTTCTATTTCCATCTTGTTTAAATAATTTAAAACAAAGCAAAAAATTATATCCAAAGCATCTGAATAGACTAACCATTTTCTATTATGTTTTTCTCCATTTGATATATACCGAATATAATATATAGAAGAAAAATGTCTAGCAGAAGTATCTTTAAAAAAATTAACATTATAATTTGTTCTTCTAACTATAGGATCTCTTGCTAGCAGCAAATTTCTTAAATTTTGATTAATATGGTCCCACTTACTTGGATCATCAATATTTAAAGGTCCATATTCTAAACTTAACCCTGTATTTTGATTTCCATTAATAATATCTTCATTATTACTTTCATTCGCGCACTGGTTATTGTCTATATTTTCATTCACTAAATTTATATTTTTTTTAATTTTTAAATATTCAAGTTCTTCTTCTTCATTCACAGAATCTTCAATAAAATTAGAATTTTCTGTTAATTTTTTACCACTAAAAAACTTATCAAGAGATCCCACTTGAGATTGAATTAATTGTTCTACTTTTTGTTTTTTTTTTTTCAATTCAAACATATATTTTCTAGGAAACATGATTATAAAATTCTACAAATCAAAGAAATAACAAACAGAAAAAAATCTAAATAATTAAAAAATAACTTAACAAAAAAATATTTTAAAAAATTATAGCAAACAAGTCACTCAATGATATAAACTATTAAACATATATTATATTATATATATAAACAATATTAATATAATAAAAAAAAACAATAAAAACTTACAGGCTGAATCAAGATTCAGATCTTGACTCTTGAGTCTCTCAAAGCAACAGTGTCTGTGACGCACGACCATGGCGAGTCGGCGAGCAAGGGCCAAGGAGCAACGCACCGCACGGCGACCGGTGACGGCGAGCGACGGTTAGTTTCAGTCTCAGATTGAGCGACGCCGAGTCCGACGCTGCGAGTCTGCGACGCACGGCGAGTTCGCACGGTGATGTTTTCTGTTTGCGCGGCATTGCGTTGCGTTGTGTTTGATGTAAAAAAAATTAGGGCATAAGTATTAAATTTTTTTTTGTAAACAAATTTGAAGCCCAAAACCATTGCCTTATCCCAAGGTCGGCCCTAGCCACCCGTCGTCATTTAAATAATCTAGGCATTTTATATATGTATTATTTTTCATCAAGTCTTTATAACATAATTAGACTATAATAATAATTTCGACGAAAAATTGTAAAATATGGTGTAAACAATACCTCTTAACTATTTAAGAATGAGAGCCATCGAGCAGTTTTCTCAGCGTCTAAGAATTCGAGTAAATACCCTGCTCAGACTAAATTCTCCAAGTGTCTTTTCAGGATTCTGCATTCCTCAGTCAGGTGGCTGTGATCTCGGTGATAGTGGCATTTCTTCTTCTGATCTCTTATGCTCGGGTCTCTCATCAATTTCGGTGGCCATTGGAAATAGGGCTTGTCCTTAATCTGGTCTAGGAGCTTATGTAGAGGTTCCTTGAATATCGTTTGCATGGTCTGGAAGGCCTCCGACTCCTTCATTTCCTGGGGTAGCTTTTTGGACTTCTGATCTTTTCAACCCTTATCCTTCTTCTCAGGCTGCTTTATTGAAGCAACACTTTGCTCGGCTTAGCTTATGTCTTCTTCCACCTTTGCGTGCAGTTCTATCTTTACCATTAACTCGGACATTGTGGTAATGGCCTTTTTGGTGAGGGATTGTCTGAAACGACTCAGGGGAGGTAGCTCGATCTTGAAAGACGCAACTGCGAGTTGCTCACTGCAGTCTTCGATCTCGTTGTAAGATTCCCAGTATCGCCGAGCATACTCCCGAATTGTTGCTCCATCACTTTTTCGTAAGGCCAGTAGCGTGTCAAAGCTCCTCGGCTGTTTGCTGTTGGTTATGAAGCGAGCAGTGAAGGACTCAGCCAGTTACTGCCAGTTCATTATGGACCATGGTGGCAACTTGTTGAACCAACTGAGGGCTGTCTCCCCCAAGCTAGATGGGAATATGCGGCAAAAGAGGGCATCATTACCGCTCTAGAGCGTCATTACTTGTCTGTATTGCCGAGCATGGCTGACTGGATCCGTCTTCCCGTCGTATATCTCAAACTTGGGTGGAGAAAACTTACGCGGTGGATCAGCATTCTTTATGACCTCGGCCAATGGTGAGATCGAGATCTGTTCAAGGGCCCTTCTTGCCACGTCTCGGGCTGTTCGGCCACCACCATGCTGCAACCGGGAGTCCATCCTTTCTTCCAACCAGAGACAAAGATCTTGTTTCAGATCCAGTTCTGCCCGAGCAACCCTCTCATGGCTTGGCCGAACTGATTCTGTTTTGACGGTTTTGGAACTTCTTAAGCTCACTTCTGGTTCTCTATGCCTTCGCCTCTGAGGGTGACTCAGGCTGTAGGACTCCGGACTACGCTTGGTCTTCTCTTGTTCAGGACTTTCTCTTTACCTCGCACGTGGCTCCTTTCGGACCTCTTGACCCTTGATCAATAGCCTGAGCTCGTCAATCTATTTGTCACGTTGCTCTATTCTTTCCTCCAGGTTGTTGATAAGCCTATCCCGCCTGGCCAACCTCTCCTCCAATTTCCCTCTATGTCTTGAAGACGGGGGAGAAGGTCTTTCTCCTCTAGAACTCGTGGTTGAGTAGTGCAATTGCCTCCCATTGTGGGAGGCATCGTCCCTTCGTCTTCGAACCTCTGAAGGGACTCTGGGGCCCTTAGCCTATCCGGAATAACCGGAATAGACCTCTGGGGAATATCATCTCGGGTTCGGCTTCTAGTGAATCCCGTTGGAGTGTGGCTCATGATTCCGTTGGTTCGATATCGTCGTTCTCACAGACGGCGCCAAATTATACATGGTACAAACTGGCTGAGCTTATTCGGCACAATCAAGACCAGGTAAACTAGCCCAATACTAATGACCCTGAACTGGATATGAGCCAAATTTCTCTCCGTCGAACTCACTGGATGCTTCTTGCTCCGTCGCCAAACTCCTGCAACCACCAAGAGCACCGTTAGCGCCTACCGGCCAGTTATGACCGGGAGGCACTCCTACGCTCAAATTAGATATCTCTTTAAGAGATTTCTAAGCAAGAGTTTAGGCTTAAGAATTGCGTACCTGTAGATTTGTGGGTGCCTCTCTTTATATAGGGGTCAGGACCAATTGAGGCTGAATTCTCTTAGGATTATGCCTCCTATTAGTTAGGAATTGTTTCCTATCCTGATGTGATTTGCTTCCATCCGTCCTGATTGTATTTTGATTTGTTTCTATCATTCTTATCCGATCAAATCGAATCAAAGATGGAAGCCAATCCTTCCATTTAGGGGGCCGACATGGGCCTTACTAGTTCGGGTTACCCCTTTGTGGGGTGGGTCGGACTCGTTAAACTCGAATAACTTGGTTGCTTGGAATTCATCGAGTACCTGGACAAGTCCATTTCAAGTTGGTCTTCCTTTTGGGCCCTTGGCCCCAACTGTTTAGTTTGGGCCTTAAGTCTGATACATTTATCCGCCCTCATATACATATATAAATGATTAATTTTTTAGGAGCTCCTAATTTTTTACTAAAAATTGGGGGCTTAAAGCCATGACTTTACTGGCTTTAGGCTAGGGCCAGGCCTGGTGCTAATCTTGTGTGGTTACAAAGATTAGGATATTCAGACTCGATTGGCAGCTATTTTAAAAATTATATTTTTTATTTTTTTTATTTTTAGTTAAAAAGTTAAATTAAATTCAAAGTTAGATTATTTGGTAACTTAGTTTTTAAGTTAGTTTTTTGGTTGAAAAATTAGTTTTTTTTTTGCTTTATGTTGAAAGTAGATAATTTTATTTTATTTATATATTTGATATTAACAATTATATGTTGGTTGTGGTAGTAAATAAATTATGAATAAAGAATATTATTTTATTTTAAAAATGATGAAAGTTTGAATAATTTTTTTAAAAATTTGTGTTTGATTTGATTTTTTAACTTTTTATTTTTTAAAATTTCTTTTGCCTAATTTTAACTTTTTGACCTTTTGTTCAAAAGCAAAAAAGTTAAAATTATGAGAGGGCGTCAATCGACACAGCTTCTTACTTGTATTAAGCTTTCGTTTCGTTACCGGTTACATCGGTTTAAAGCTGATTTTTTTGGCTTTTGACTTAAAATTTAAAAGGTCAAAAGTCTCTCATTTTTTAATTCACAACTTTTGGCTTGTTTGCATTTTGGCATTTTGACTTTTTTCATAATGATTTTTAATTTTTTTTTCTACATATAAAATTAAACAAATTTCAATCAAATAATCATACCCAGTGCACGCCTTTTCAACAATTCGGTTAATTTATGCAGTCTTTTTGTTAATTCGAAGTGTATAAAACGACTGTTGTAAAAGTTATTATACATAAAAATTTATTATTATTTTTGATTGTTGGTGATATATTTTTATTTTTAATTTAGTAGTTTTGAGCTTTCGTTAAATTTCTTGCCATTCTCGTCATAAAATAGCAACACCAAATTTTGTTCCTCCTCGTTTGGGGATGCTTTGGACGAGCAAAGTTCATTTAAGCTGAATAGCAATATGAGAATTTTATATTTAGTTTATTTGATTTTTTTGGTTGGTTAAAAGTTATTATTTTTTTAACTAAATTAATTTTTTAACTTTTTAATTTAAAGTGATTTAAAATAAAAAATTCTTTAAATCTGATTGACAAGTTGGGACCGTGATATTATAAATTGATCCAAGTTTGGAAAAATTGGTGACACAGTATATTTAGTATTATACTTTCGCGAATTGAATAAATTTTGATTGAATGTGGTTATTGGGTGAAATTCGATAGCTAGAAATTATTTTGTTATATCCGGTCATATATATAACAAAATAAGTTAAAAGAAAATATATTTTCTAAGCTTTTTCAACATTGAAAATTCATAAATACAGTGAGAATCTTTATATTCTAAATGCTTCGACAAAATTAGACAGATTCAGTTGAGATTAGGTTTGATTAGGGGTGATCGAGTTTGACTGCAGATAATTACAGTAATTGGGAGAAATTTGGTTTAGTCCATGGTAAAAAACTAATAATCAATGAATGCAGTTGAAATTTTAGTTGTCGGTGGAATTAAGTTAAACATTAATTTTTTAATTCGACAGATGATCTACAACCAATACATATCAACGAATAGGTGGAGTGATGGCAAGTAATTCGATAAATATGTGTCGGGTTTCTTAATGTAGAGAAGCAAACCATGATAGTTTGAGTATGAAAAATTGACGACGACAATATGATCGAAATCAACACTAGTTATTTTCGGAGTGATTTGTAGAATTCAAGTTAAGGTAGAGATTGTTGGGTGTGTCTTGTATTCTGCGATCTCATATAATTAATATTTTATTTACGTGTATTTGGGATAGGATAAAGCTATGAATTATAAGAAGTCTAATATGTATAAGATTTTATAACTATATGACGATTAAGGTTTTACGGTTTGTCTATTAATAAGAATTTATAATTTTAGTTATTATTTAGAAAGTTGAATCAAAGAGTTAGACATCTAAGGAGAGGTAAAAAAATACTGAAAGCACGAAAGTAACCTTTGAACGAAAAAACGGAATTTGTTTCAGGCTCAGGTTATAGGTGTTGAGTTTTAGCGTATTTTGTTCTTATAATTGTACACTCTACAGTTATAGTAGATTATTTCTTTCACCTGTGAATATAAGCAGGTTATGCCGAACCATATAAATTCGTATATGACTTTCTCTTCGATATATGAATGTATGCATTTCCATTTGCATTTGGAGAATGGTGTGCTTAAATCTCAACACAAGAAACATTTGATAGCTTCCTTTACAATCACATTTTAATATAATAAATTGCTTAAAAAGTGCCACTTGATGCCATAAACCCACCTAAAAGCCAAATGCCTCTTCTTCACTTAATTAACTATAAACACAAATAAACTTAAATTACAACTTTGAGCCATCCAATATTCATTAAATAAATGATTAACACACATGAAATACTACATTTGCAAGAACCTATTACCAAAGTACTTTGTCAACAAAGATATGTCCAATTGGCTCGGTTACCATGGGCTAAGTTATGCAGGTTCGATTACAATCAAAACCTTGTAATAGATATGCAGGTTTGGTATATGACCTCTTATGTTCTTAAAAAATCTTCAACAACCCAATCTTAGATAATATTGGTTAACTCAAATTTATTTCTTCAGATAAATGATTAACACACATGAAATATTGCATATGCAAGAACCTATTACCAAAGTACTTTGTCAGCGATGATATGTCCAATTGATTCGGTCACTATGGGCTAAATTATGCAGGTTTGATAAAAGGCCAACAAACAAAACCTTGTAATAGATATGCAGGTTTGGTATATAACCTCTTATGTTCTTAAAAAATCTTCAACATCCCATTCTCAGATAATACAGGTTAACTCAAATTTATTTGTCTTACATTTTCTTTTCCTTGATGGCTCAATTGAATTTTAATTGATTTTGTAAAAGTATACATCAAAAGAACAAAATATTTGAATCTACAAGGTGATTAAAACCTAGGTTTATTAAGAACCGGTGAGCTATACGTGTCTATTATTCTCATTAAAAAGTAACCGAAATAGTTAAGGCATGAGGAACGAAATTGGAATGTCCAATAGAAAGAGATCCCGCCAACTACTGTATTATACGTAACTCCAAGCCCAGGTTAAAGTTTTTCTACACCTTATAAAAAACAGTGCAATTGTGATTTATGTACTTTAAAATGCACACAATAGCAAAAAGAAGATAAAAATACTATACATGGTGTGCAAAAAGAAAAAAAACATATAATAAATGCGAATGAGTATGAAGACATAAAGAGATTAATAAAATTTTTCTTCTCTTCTTTTCTCACTAGCATTTCTCAGCATTTCTCAGCGCAAAAATGTTAGTGAGAAAAGAAGAGGTACATTTACCTATTCACTTGGACTATGAGATTTATTCTTATAGGAGGCAATGAGGTACTAATACTTATCTGCCTCTTTTAACGCTTCATTATTGAAAAGCAACACAAACTATAGATACGTGTACAAATTACATACGGAAAAGAAGAGGTACATTGACCTATTCATTCTTAGAGATGTGAATAGCAGAGATGCCATTGATGAATTTTCAGCAAATTAGTTTTAACCTTTATTTAACATCATCTTTGAAATTTCTTAAAATAAAATTTTTTAATGAAGATTCCACATATACCAATTTTCACATAAATAACAAAAACAAGTAATCTTGTATTTAAAGTATTTTGTCATGAGGCTTACATTTTGGTATTGGGTTGTAGCCATGGGTAGTTTTAACTCTGATTAATGAACTAATTTGTCTAAACATTAAAAATATTCTAGAACACCCATATTAATCTTTTTTCTTAGTACCATAAATAAATAATTTTTTGTTAATGTAAAACAAAGGTGAGTAATTGTTTTCTTGTTATCTTTCAATTATTCTTTTGTTTTTTAATGTTCAATTATCGCATATCCAGATTCAACTTAAGAATTTGACAAATAAATTATTGGCACCTTGCTCTTGCTCAGTATTTTATTTCTTTTCTAAATTGTTGCTTTAAGTCTAATTTCACAATTTACTTCACTTCTTTAGCTTACATTAGTATATTTCAATACATTCCTTTATCCAACCCAATAATTTATCATTAAAAGTCAAGTTTTGCGTCATAGATTGTAATGACCCAAATGAACCACTAACCCAATAACTTGAATAAAATGTCTAACAATGCGGTCAAAAAACTTAACTTAAAGTTACTAGTAGTAGTCCACAAGTTTCATTATATACCAGACTTATTTTTTATTTCCCACCGATGTGGGATGTGTTATAATATCTTCTACTCAAATACGCAACGCCCTCACCGCGTGACCCAAGTTTTTCTCTTAATTGAAATGTGGATAGTAGTCCATTAGGGCGCATAAGATATACAACCTAAGGGCCTATACCCTTTTTTGAAGCATCTACTCCTCTATCCACACCGCCACGAAACCTTAGATGAGAATCAAAATTGGTTCTGATACCATTTGTAACGACCCAAGTGAACCACTGATCCAATAACTTGAATAAAGTGCCTAACAACACGGTTTAAAAGTTTAAACCCAAGTTATTAATTGTAACCCGTAAGTTTTCTTTTATATCGAACTTATTTTTTATCCCCCACAAATGTGGAATGGGTTATCATTTAGATAGTAGAAAACTCCACTTTAGCTTAGCATATGAGAACTCAAAGTCTATTTTAATTGCTAACCACTTCTTCTCATACTCTTTCCATCATTCTACAATTTCATTATCTATTAGTACTCCATTAGTGATATTTCTACTACCTGCAAATGCAGATTGAAATAGCCCACTATTGATTGTATTACCCTCTCATTCTTTTAACTAAGACCTTTGTCAATACCATATATGTATTACCAATTGAGCTGACGAGCCTATAATCACATAACCCATTTGGATTGTTTGCTATAGGCACTAACACAATGAATGTAAGAGTTTAAACACTTTACCAACCTTCCATTATCAAAGAATTCTTTAAAAGGTTTTATTGCAACCTTCCATTATAATCCCAACCTCTCATTTGGCCAAATAGTATAGGTATTTGTCTCCAAATGAGAGGTTGGGAGTTCAAGCCTTGCTTAGAGTAAGGTGTTAGTGTAATGGGTGTGTGAATTTAGCAGTTTAAAAAAAATAAAAAAATAAAAAATTCCTTTTCATAAACTTCCACCCCTTATTAATTCACAATAAATTAAACCTATAGAGGGTTTTATTGCTTAAATTTTGATAAACGTATTTTTAAAGTCACCTATTGATCGCTTTTTTTTAATGAAAAGAGTCTTCCAAATTTCATATTTGCACCCAACCCATTGTAGTTTGAACTCAATAAACAGTGTCCTTGAACATCATGGTTGCAACCACAAACTCTAGCACTAACAAAGTGTGCAACCATAAGCTTGTTGCTTGCGGCCGCAAACTTTGGATAATTTTAGTAGCTTATTTTCTTTAATTTTAGTATTCCGTTATCTCCCGCATGTGTTATTAATTTAGTTTTGACATGTTTAGTAATTCCAATAGCTCAATGACTTCTTACCTCATGCTTAGACTTGTTTTTCATCTTTTCTTTAGGCGCGTTAATACTATGTAACATATGTATTTTGTTATTTGAGTTTTGATGTTCTCTCTTTAGCCTTTGAGTTTTGTATTTACATATATTCGAAAAATTTAAAACAAAGAACTATTAGTGATTAATAAATATCAACCTATCAATTGGGCGAATAGAGTTCTTAATATCTTTATCGTTTCGTACTTTAATTCCCAAACACATTTTCAAAAGTAATGAATGATCAGTTGCTCATTTTTATTTTTATTAGTTTTTATCAAAAATTACGTAGCAATTCTGGTTTCAAAATGTAAAGAGTTTTTTTTTTTTTTTTAATTTAAGGCTTTGTTTTGAAAAATCTCTTAAAAGAGAAAGTATGGATAACACACCACTAAAAAAAATGCCAGACCGATCTTCTCACCAAGCTCCTCAACCTTCGTAGATTTGATTCTCTTAGAAAATCCCTCTGTGTTTGTCTTGTCCAATGATTAGGTCTCTCTTCTCTCCTTTATTTTAGTTTTTTTTTTCTTCTTTTTAGTTGAGTTGTTCCTCGTTTTACAAAAGAAACAGGAGGTTTGTTGCTTTGTTGAATCCGAAGAATCTTGAAGTGTTTGCATTCTTTCATATCTCTACAAGAGAGAGCTCATTTTGATTGGTTGTGTACATCGACAATGATTATTGTCTGTTTTTCCTTGATTGAGATGTGGATTTCATGATTTCAGTCAAAAATTTATGCACAATCATGATTACATCAATTGAGAGGTTTTGGCATTTGAGTTTGAAGGCTTTTTATGGACATTTCTCTCTTGGCAAATATTTATGTTTCATAGATTGACCTGTTGAAAAAATAACACAAAATATGTTTGGTGGTTCAGAAAATATATATTTATTAACTTTTAATGATTGCAATAAATTAAATTTATAAAAATTGAAAAAGAAAAAAAAATTATATAAAAAGAATACGCAAATCGAGTCTTCCAAATGCAGTTTTTCTTAAGAATGATTCACCGCCTACCAAGGGTGCTGTAAATTTCTCTACTGGCGTCGCTCTCCCAGAATAAAATGGTTAACCTGAATGTTGGAACACCTCCAAAGATCGGCTACTCGAACGTATCTTGTTTGTTTTTCTCTTTCTCACAACTTGCTGTATTAGAATTTGTATTCTCTCATTGTATTTTATTTTTCACTCACTTCTTCACCCCCATGCATAATACCAGAAAAGTTTTTATATAGAATTACTCTATTGAGAGTTACACCAAAATTCAATAGGGTAATTATGAGGGATTCATAAAGAAAATCAATTGCTAATTGAATAGTATTGAATTTAAAATTTAATTGCCAATTGAATTGCTTATTGAATTCAGAAATTAATTCTCGAATAATGACCAATTGAATTCATTATTTCCAAGAATACTCGTGTTAAAACTCTGATGTTGATGTTGTTTTTCATTTAATGTTCTTCTTTTATTGGTGTCCTGCTTGGTTTGGCTTGAGAAAAGAATTATCTAAGTTTGCGTGTGATAACAATTAATAAATTGAAGATGACAACCACCTTCATAAGTGCGAATGCCTTTTGATAAGAAAGTAAAGAACTTTTTAAAAAATAAAAATAAATGGTGTTAATTGAGAGAGAGTTATGTTCCTTTCCATCAAGAATCATACATGAAGTGTCTAACTAATTTGAAATCTATGAATTCTTTATAGGTTATGAGAGAAAGTGGTTCAGACATATAGAACTCATTTAGGGTTGATCTTAGAATTGGTGTATTTAATTGCGCACACATCTTTTTGAGGATTTCATCAACTTTAATATCTTCATCTAAAGTATAGTTGTTTTTCATATTTTTGTTTGATTGTTATGGAAATCTTGTATAGGATATGAAATTTCCCATGTATGATAAGTTTTGATGGGGCTTGATAACCAAATTCCTTCACAATCTTTTTAAGTTTTGGTGGGACTTTATGACCAAATTCCTTCACACTCTTTTAAATCTTTTAGTTGTTTTCTTTTATTTTGCTCTTTTTGGTGGTTTTGACCCTTTTTGAAAGTCTTGTGTTTGAGTTTTGAGTGGGTTTTAGTATCTTATTGTCATAGTAGTGTGGTTAATGTAGTGTTCTCCTCGGTCAACCGAAGGTTAAACGTATTTTTTAGGTTTTGTATTTTGTCAAATGTGAGTTAAACGAGCTCTTTAGGTTCTGTATTCTTTCAAACGAGGGTTAAATAGGTTTTGTGGGTACTCTGGTGTGTCAAACGATGGTTAACAAGTTTCGTAGGCTTTATATTATGTTAAACGAAAGTCAAATGAGCTTCGCTTGTTCAACAGAACAACAAGTCTATTTTGTTTGCTCGTCCCTTGCTCAGGTGAGCTCATTGCTCGTTTAATAGAGTTGCAAGCTCCCTTTTCTAGCTCAAGCGAGTACAATGCTCGATCAAGCACGCTGTTGTAAGCGACTATTTTTAAAAACCCTACCAATTCACTTCCAGGGCTTGTTTCGTACTTTTCTCTTCTCTTTGACAGTTGTCTCCTTCTCTAGGGTGTAGATCTTCACTTCCTTGTACATATTCCATGGATCTCATCTCCAATCTATGTTGTTTGTGACAGTCCTCATCTTTTAAGTTATGTTCTTCATTTTATTTTATCTTTTATCTCTTCCCGTTCATTCTTGTGAAATCTGCTTCTAGGGTTTTGTTGTGTGTGTGATCTCTTGATCACCTTAGGTCTTCTTGTTTACATAAATAAATATAAAAAAATGGCATTTTTCTTTTAATTTTTTTGTGGTGTTGTTCTTTGAGCCTTTTTTATGGAATATTCATTTTGTGTCCTTGTGATGTTTTACCTCTTATTGTTCTAGGATCTCTTCCATTATGACTCTAAAATTGGGGAATAGATTTTTTTGTTCTTTGAATAATTCTTTTGTGCTCCCTTGTCAATTCATGACAAAAGGGAGAGTAGTTAGTTACAATTTTTGGAACTGTTGCAGTGCTTTTTGGATGCAGGGTCTTTTGGGACTTTTTGGATGGAGCGTCTTTTGGTTTAGTTCTTGTTGGACTTTATCTCTTTTTATATTTGGATGATGGAATTATATTTAGTTGATGGATTCTTTTATCGCCTTTTGTTAGTCCTTATTATGCTGTTTCTAATTGATTTAACTAAGGATTCTTTGCATCTTGTTATTGTTACCATCTATTATTGATCGCATAACTTATTATTAGCCAATGATGTTTGGCTGTGTTTTGAACCTATAGCCTTGTCTCGTCATTAAAGTCTTAAGGTCTTTTAGATTTTCTTTTCGGTGAGGCTCTTATGTGTTTAGTGGTGTTTTGTCACAGAACTGTCAAAAAAAAAATTGTTAAATTTTAAGTGTCGTCATAACTTTTAGTTTAATAATTCCATTTGTCAAACACTTGTTATGTTATATCTTCGTTTATTGCTATGATATATATGAATCCACCGATGGTTGTCCATCACGGTTTTGAGATCAAAGCAAAGAGTTAGAAGATAAGGCTACTTAGAACTTGCTTGAGTGAGCCTCTTCCTTGCTTAAGCAAGCCTCCAAGTTTTTGTCATTTATAGGCTACGTTTTTCAAACTTAAAGATAAGTGTTTTAATATCCCGAATACTAGTTGAAAAAATGAGAAAAGTCATCTCACATATTCTATAAGTAAGTTTTAAATTAGCTATCTTGAAGGAATTTTTAACTCTTAAGTGACTGTAAGCTTGTCACCACTCTTTAAGTTTGAGTATTATTCTATTTACAAATCATTTGAAGGTATTCGAAGGTGGAGTAGTCACTTTTGGGTGGATTTCCATTTTGACTAAATATATATGGGATTTGGATCTTGCTTGGTTAATCGCTATGGAAAAAATCGTCGTGGATTCGAGGAGATTTTCTTACAATCATGATGTGGATGCATCGTTGGGTTGTAAGTGATAGAATCTGTGAATTTCATTGGCCATTGAAATTCAGATTTTAATAGTTGGATCAATTACAATTGAATTGGCCATTCAATTGCAATTGAAGCCTGGAAACCAACAGCCATGAGTGGCTATTGATTTCCAGGAAAAAACCTTCCATAATGAAAGGGCTAGAAGAAGAGACAGAGTCTCAGAAGAGGAAGAGCAAGAGACAGAGCCAGGAGCTCTGAGGGTCAGCTTGGAATTCAATAGCCATAAGTGACAATTGAATTCTCGGTGGTAATTGAATTCTCTGTATCCCCTCTCCTTCTTGAAGGGGCTATATAAGGGTCGTCTCCCTATGAGAAAGAAGAGATTAGAATGAGATTGAGATATACAGATATACCGAGAGACAGAATGTGAGAAAGAAGATATACAATTCAAGGTTACGGAGCAAGCTACAAGAGAGAGAGAAAGACAGACGAAGAACGTTCGTAGACGATCCTTGGTGGTGTTTCGAAGTTCGTGGAGCCGTTTTATCCTGGGAGAGTGACGCCGGTGGAATACCTACAGCACTCTCGGTAGGCGGCGAATCATTCTTAAGGAAACTGCGATTGCAGGACTCAGTTTGCAAATTCTATTTATGTTATTTCTGTTATTTCAATATCTGTAATTTCAGATTATTGTAAATTGTTGAAAGTTTAATAAAGATGTATTTTCTGAATCCCTGAGCATGTATTTTATTTTGGCGTTGGATATTCTCCCAACAGTAAGACTCTCTTATAATTACTTAGTTAACATATTGGATCATCTTTGGACGAGGTCCCATGATTTTTTAATCGTTAGAATTTTTCACATTAAAATTGTTGAAGATTGTTTTTGTGTGTTAGTTTGTGTTTCTCTTCGTGGCTTATCAATCCTTGCAAATCATTATGTTAGTTGGGAATTTTGTAAGAGACGTGATTCGATTTCATCGCACTAAAATCAAAACAACTTTTTAATGCTCTTAGAATAAGTTTAGGTAGTAGTCAAACTTCACCGCTATTGATGTCTTTAGTGCAGTGTATTACCTTTTTGTTAGTGTTTTACCAAACATATAAAGATGTACCATTCAATAATTTGAATAGAATATTAATTTAAAAATATTAAATAATTATTCATAAAATCGTGCATTTCTATTTTCGATTTGTGAATGCCCCAAATGTCTTGAATAATTGTTTTCTTAAAATGGTGCATTTCAAGTTTCAATTTGTGCACAAAATTCCTTACATCGGTTGGAGAAGATACATCGAACCACCAAATCTGCCTTAATTCAGACACATTTTGTATTTTGTTTGCAGCCTTTATCTGTGAGAGAAGGTACTAAAACAACAACCATGGGACCATCGTTCTTGACACAGCCATGAGACCAATATTCTTGAAATAGAATATGAATATTGGTTTTTTTATTGGTATATTGCGCATTAGTAATGGTACAATAACGGGTCCCATTTTAGTTTTATTTTTATAATATATTACTTATATTTATTTTTAGTATAAAATATTTGCTATAAAAAAGTAGCATAGGTGAGTTTTAAAACTCCATTTTTTATATTATATTTCAACCTTGAATTAGAATATAAAAATAAAAAATTAAAGAAAAAATTAAAAAAATAAGTAAAACGTAATTTAAAAATATAATTTTGAACTAATACATACCTAATATTGTTCGATAACGATTAATATTGATCGGTATAGCCAATATTTAAAACACTATAAATTAAATAATTATTGTTCAAATTTTGCTCCAAAACAATTGGTATTCATAACTATGCCTGCGACATGTCTACCTTAGTGTGGCATAAAACATTTCTTTGATTCCACATTCCACCATCTAATATCATCATTGTCACTTGGTCTTGTTTGTGCTAAATTTTAAAAATTTTGCTAATTTTTGTTTCTTTTTTTCCCAAAATTTTTTATTTTTTAATTAATTTTTTTTTATTTTTTAAATCGTCTCTATAAGAAGAATTAAAAAAATAAAAAAAATTGATTAAAAATGAAAAAGTTTACTATGACAAAAAAATAAGTAATATAAAATTTAATTTATTGACTTATTTTTATTTTTTTAAAATTTTTTTTATATTTTTTATCACAAAAATTACTTACTCGGCTCGTCTGGTCTCGATAATAAGAAACAAAAAATATAATAGTTGACTACACGATAAAAAAATATTAAAATAAAAAATAAAAAAATTAAAAAATTAAAAAAAACAGTTATTCCAATCAGGGTCAATTATCTAAGGATAATTAACTCAATCCCTGTCACTTGTTTCATCAAAACGCCACCCGTGATCACAACCACCAATTTTTTTTTTATCTTTTATAGAAAATTAAAAAAATAATTTGTCTTGGTTGGATCTTGATGTTAAGAAAAATAAAGAAAAAAGAAAAATAATTCTTAACTATGTGGGTTCGATAAAAAATGTAAAACTATATAAACTAAACACATGATCCAACAAACTAAGAAAATAAATAAACAAAATATTGATATTTATGGGGTAATGGAGACAGTTAACTGAGGGTGAAATTGAGTAAAACAGATGCACATTGGGAGAAAAAAGTCAAAAGAACAGTGGCAAAAGTGTCCACCTATTTAATTTCTAAGTAAGCCCCTGTTTGGTTTCAAAAAAGTTAGTTTTTTTACAAAAAAATCAACTTTTAAGTTAGATTGTTTGGTTTCTCAAAAAAGTTAACTAACATTTTTTTTTCATGTTTTAATTTAAGAAAAAAAACCTATATACATCCCAAACACTATTAACTTTTTTGAACTAAAATTATTATAATACACTCAATTAAAAGGTCAATCATTCTCACAAAAAAAATCGTGCTAATATTTTAAACAATACAACTTAAAAATAAAAAACAAATGTATATTAGATATTTTAATAAAAAGTAAAAAAACAAAAAATTATTCTAAGCACTAACTTTTTTTATTGCTCTTTCTTTTATAAAAAAAAATTAATCATATTAAAATTCAAGTTTTTTAAACATTCTAAAGAAATCCTAAATCGACCAGAACTTAAAAATATATTAACATTTTTATTTTAAAAAAACACTATAAAATATATTTTTACACACTGTTCAAAGCATTTTAAAAGCCTTATAAGTTTCTTTTGCATTGCATAGTATTTTTTTAACAACAAATTTAGTATACTTCTTAGTATCAATATACCTAATTTTAGGGTTTGTATAGTTAAAAAATTATTTTAATAAAATAATTAGTGTGTTCGGATTACAAGTACTTAAATTGTTTTGGATAAGATTATTACTGTAATTTTTTTGTACCAAATGGTATTTGGTTAAGAGTAAAATTACTTAATAATAAATATATAATACGTTGTTTGGTTTGACATAATTTTAGTAAAATTAAATTTTTTATGTACAAAAATTAACTTTTAATTTTGAGACAAACTAATCCACTCTCTCCTGACTGGGATAGCCCCCACCAATTGGGGGTTAAATTATTGGGGGGATTTTCTTAATCCCTCTAATTACTTCCTAAATATAAGTATACACAATTTTCTTTTTAAATAGTTACACTCCTTTCTTATCCCACCACCAAACATGGTCTTAATTTCTTGATTAACTGATCAATTATGGGGTTGGAGCACTGAGTTCAGAAAAAGGATCTACTCAAGAATAGGGAGTGATTTGGTAAAGAATTTTTGTTTTTGTTTTTGGTTTTTTGTCCTATTTAAATTCTGTCACATTTTGGTTCTTTTTTATTATTATTTTGAATGAGGACTAAAAAAGTAAAAATAAAAAAAACTAAAAACAAAAGAAAAAATAGATTTTCTCATTTTTTTTATTTTGTAGTTTTTTTTATCATTAATAAATTAATTTTTTATATATAAATTTGAACGAAAGCTAAGAAATGATCTTTAAGCCTGTACTCAATCCTGACAATTTACCATTTTCATTATATCTACAGTGGTGGTGCTTGTTATTGTTAAATTTAGTAGTTTATAGATCATAATTTATAGTAAAAATTTAATTAATAATTAAAAATAATAATTATAATTTGTAGCAGAAACTATGTCTGTTTGAAAGTAATTATAACTTATAACTAAAATTAGTAACAGAAAACAAAAAAACTATAGTAGGAAATTTTACCAAACACCCTCAAGGTTAATTTTATTTTTATCTTTTAAACTATCATAATTTTTTTATTTCATTCATCAACTATCAATTTTACTTATTTGGTCCCTCATCTATCTAATTTATTTTTACTTAGTCAAATTAAAATTATCATTTGCTAAAAACTATCTTTTTTTTTCAGCTTTACTCTATTTTATTAACATAAAATGGGTTAACTTTCCCACTCTAAATAACAAAATTACTATTTTTTCAACAAAAAATAGTGAAAGTTTCTACCGAACTATTTTTCGCCAATAACTTTCTATTGCAACTGCAAAATAATTATTTTGTCCACAAAAAATGAGTGAAAATAGTTATAGAACTCTTTTACTTCAATAATTTTCCCACAACAATATGCAAAATAACTGTTTTATCATCAAAAAATGAATGAAAATGGCTACATGATTGTTTTGCATAGATCAAGTAGACAATAATTTTTAATTTAGCTGAATATGAGTAAATTAAATTATTTAAGGGACAAAGTAAGTAAAATTAATTATTGAAGGACCAAATAAAAAAATTCATGATAGTTTAGGCGAAAAAAATAAAATTAATCTATATTAATATATAAAATGAGAGCATTTATTTCGTGTGTGATGAAGTTTTGTAAATTTTTTAAATACTAAAATTGCCCTTAGTTAGTATTTTAATACCAAAACAATTTTATTTGGTTTTATTTATTAAATTATTTTTTATTATCTAATTTAAAAATTATAAATGCTCATAATTTTAAAATTAAAATATTTTATTATTTCATTTTAAAATACATAATTGCAAGCATGTGTGTATCGACAGAATAGGGTTGGAGTGTTGGACCAGAAAACAGGGGAGGCCTTACGGCAGCCTTTCAGTTTCAGCAAACCCAATAGGGCCCACCACACCACGTCGATGCACCTTGTTGCACCGGCAACGCGTGCTTCCCTGTCCTCGGTGTGTGTGCGCGCGCATTGTATATATAAAACACCCCGTTTGTGTTTCATATATACAATAAAATAATAATAAAATTTAAAATAATAAAATAATAATATTAAGATAATGAGAAAAAAAGTTTAAAGGGTATTTTTGTCCAAAACAAAAGTTTATATAGCTTCAAAAAAAAGTGATACCAAGTAGGTGTTATTTTTTAATATAAATAGTATAGATGAGTTTTATTTGTTTTTGTTATTTTATTTTTTTGGTTTTTTAATTTTTCTAAATTTCCTTTGATGTGAAGAATTAAAAAAATAAAAATAAAATAAAATTCACTAAAGATAAAAATAAATAATATAAAATTTGACTCATTAATTTATTTTTATTTTTTTGAACTTATTTCATATTTTGATCAAAAATTTATTTTTTAACACATCTTAATAAGAAGAGTTCAAAAAATAAAATAATATGACCAAACAAAATAAAAGTTTACTGAAAGCATTAAATAATATAAGTACATAAGTTGTTATCTCAAATGGGATCAATTTGTATTTATATTTATAATGATTCAAGAAAATTATTAATCAAATAATTTAAATAAAAAATTTAAAAACACAATTCAAAAGTTTATTCACAAATTATTAGTAGAATTTTATATATGTATGACTAAATTTTTTTTCACTTATGTAAAATTAGGCATCATATTATTTACTTAAAGATGCGACGTTCTCATCGTGTAAACTATAATTTCAATTTTTTTTATTAACATTATAGATAATATCACAATTAATGAACACAAAACAACTTATAAACCTTCAGATAATGTTTAACATCATTTTATACTCTAATCTATGGAGGCTCTAATCCCCTCTCTGCATTGCCACACTTTCATGGTACTTATACTATTAAAATTGATTTTAATATTATTTGTGACAATTTAGCAAATTATTATTTTAAATAACTTAAATAAAATATTTAACAATAAGATTTAAATAAATTATTTGTAATACCTATTTAAATAATATTATTTGTATCAAAATAATGGGCCAGAGGCTCAACTCAAAACCAATGAGTATCTGGGTTACCTAACGGGGCAATTCATAATTAGTTTGGCCCATTCACAATGTTCAACTCGTATTCAGTTTGAGTTACCCAAAAAAGAAAAAGTCCATGACAAGACATTTGTATTTAATACGCTCTGGGCAAAAAAATTGCCCAAAAAGACTCCTTTCTCGTAACGTCAATTCAAAAAATGAAAAAAAAAATTCTTAAAACAATTATAACCGTCTAAAGAAAAGGCAAAATCTTTGATAAGCTAGAAATAAGGGTTAAGTGGCAGAGTTCCAAGAGGATTTAACCATTCTGATTTTGACCCCTATATAAAGAGAAGCACCCAGCCCTCATGTACGCAATTCGAATTCAATTCTTGATTAGAAACCCATCAAAGAGAAATTTAACTTAAACGTCGAAATGCTTCCCGATCAAGACAAGTCGAAAAATACTAACGGTGTTCGTCATCTTACAGGAGTTAAGAAACAAAGAGAATGATCACAAGCGGGTTCAGGAGATGGAGTTCGGTCATTGTTCTTTGTTCTAATTAATTAAATTTTTAAGTATTGCTGTTTTCAATAATTTTTATAATATGAATGAATAGGGTCACCAATATGAATTGATGTTAAATCCTGTTAGATAGAAATAGAAAGACCTCTCTCTCTATTTATTTAGAAAATAGAGAGGATCCATTGCCAGGGCCTTCTGGTTTGGTTTTTGTAAACAAACTCTGACTAATCGGTGCGACGGTTAAACCCAGACCAGATGTATTGCTTGCAGAGCTCTGCTGCGAAATCCTCAAAATTTGAGTGGTGGGCCAAATTATTCCTCACCTCCACTCTTGGTCGTAGACAGTAATGACAATTTTCCTCAAATTCCCTAACGTGGCAATGACGTTGCTTGCCAGGTCGATTTAGGCGGCAATTTTGTTCTTTTGTTTTTTTTTTGTTTTTAGTTAAAAATATAAAAAAATTAAAATTATCTGGTTTAGTAAAAAAAAATAAAAAAAGTAAAAAAAGTAAAAAATTAAAAAATTAAAAAATTAAAATATCAAATCAAAACACAAACTCTCAAAATATTCTATTCAAACCCTCACCACTTTTAAAATACAGGAATACCTCTTATTCATAACTTATTTATTATCACTACTAATTATATATAATTGTTAATATCAAATATATAAAAGGGTAAAATTATTCACTTTGAACAAAAAGTAAAAAAATTAAATTTTAACCCAAACAACTAACTTAAAAAAAATTAGCTTAAAAGTTAAGTTATCAAACAATTTACTTTTAACTCAATTTAATTTTTTTTAGCTAAAAATATAAAAATAAATAAAAATTACATAGTATTTTAAATTTATATATTTATTTTTATTAATTAATTAAAAATCATAATTACTCCTACTAATACAAGAATAAATGGTATCACATGATTTTACCAAAAATTGAAATGCTTCTAATATTTTTTTTTCTATAATAATATGTATATATATATATTCATGCATGCATGATAAATGATTGCAACTCCTTGTTTCATCACCGTTTTTTTCCCCTTAAATTGCGTCCCCCCAAATTTAGACCGTTGAATTATTTCAACATCATTATCAATTAATTGACACGTGGTCAACTAATGGCCAAGATGATTTTGCTTGGGTCTTCCTGATCCAAGCACCAATCAACACTCATAGTCAATACTTACATATTTATTCCCACCAATAATGCTATACTAATTATATTTTAATGATTAAATTTAATTACTATATGATAAAACATTATATGCATGCCTCTTAAGGAAAAAATGATGAATTCATAGTAGGATATAAAAATTACACAGTTTCACATCTTAAAATTTTTAAATATAATTAGTAAATATAATCACTATAACAATACTTTATTCAAAAAATACTTACAAAACTCATGAATCTAACAACTAAAAATACAAAAATTGTATTCCGACAATTTATATCTATACTAATAGATAAAAGGAGAACTCTAGTTTGGTGTTTTTCTTTTTCAAATAAAGTTGTGTGAATTTTTTAATATAAAAAATGCCTCTATTTAGTTGTTTGATACAAAAATGACTTTACTTGTTGCCCATTAGACTTTTCTTCTATCATTTAATTTAAAATTTATAACTATTTATAATTTAAAAATTAAATTATTTTGTTATTTAATTTTTGAATAAGTTACACTGATTTTTCTTGAAATTCATGAAAACATCAATCACCCTGTGGTTTCTGATAGGGATGGTAACGGGGTGAGTTTGGAGCGAGGGTGTGTTCCCCCACCCCACCCTGTTTATTAGAGGGGCGGGGCGGGTGCAGGACGTAACGAAAAATATATTTTTTATTTTTAAAAAAATTAATACTAACAATAATGACATAATATGATATTAAAATAATAATATTGATCAATGACTATAATTAAAAACAAAAAAAATAAAAATAAAAATAATATTTTTTTATTTTAGTTCTATTATATTGTTAAAAAATAAAATTTATATTTATATATTTATATATTAAATATATTTAATTTATTTAATTAGGAGCGGGACGGGAGAAAATGGAGCAGGGGTTGCACATACCGTCCCTACCAGTTATCTAACGGATGTGAAAAAAACCCGCATAAAACGGGACGGAGAAAGCGGAGGCGGGGCAGATACATGTATAATTGTCATCCCTAGTTTTTAAAATTGCACTAAACTCCCATCTGATTTAATTTTTGTATTAAACTAGTCCAATCGTCAATTTTTCGTTAAAAGTTAATGGAAAAATTGTTTAAAAATAAAATAATAATAAAAAATTTTGTTTTTAAATTATTTTGTATGTTTGAAACATTTTATTATTATAATTAGAAAATATATTTTATTTTATTTTTATTAAAAAACAGTATTACTGTTTTTTAGAAAAAAAAATAAAAATAATAATAATAACTGTTTTCTAATTATTTTTTGTGTTTGAAACATTTTATTATTATAATTAGAAAATATTTTTTATTTTATTTTTAT